>JAIXMR010000030.1:0-215771 GCA_025677835.1 Sporodiniella umbellata
TCATGGCTTTTGAGCCATCCTTCTCTGTTTTCCTCGGTTTTGTTTCCATTAGCGTTAAACCCTTCTGTTGAACTTGTAGAAGCACTGGAAGTGCTTCCTGTAATTTGTGCTGAAGTGAAAGAACAGTAAAATAAGAGACTTAAAAGGATTGAAAAGATTCTCGATGTCATTTTTTTTTTGGGGAAAGTCTCTTTTTTGCTGATCTATACAAGAAGGGGAAATGGGCTATCTGTTTAGAACCAAGAAAGAAAAAGAAAAGAAAAGAGAAAGAGAAAGAGAAAGAGAAAGTAAAAAATAAAAAAAAAGGAGAAAAGTGGTATGGAGAGCTTCTTTTTTTGTTTTATTTTCAAGCTATTCGAAATACAACGGAAAAAAAAAAAAAAAAACTAATTAATGGGCTCTTTTACTGAAATTGGAAAAAGGGCGCTCGACAGTAAATTGTAGCAAAGTGCACGATTTTCTTTAACTAAAAATATATTTGGCTCTCCCTTATTCCAGTCAGTATCATACTTTGACAGAAAAGGGCCAACGATTGGACAAGGACGATTCCTTAAGAATTTATAAGAATCTTTGCTCAGAAAATAAAATGAAAGCTAATTATGCTGCAGTAAAAAGCTTATTGATTGAAAACAGTTGAGTCTCCGATTGTCTTAATAAAGGCTTTCCTAATTCGTTGTCATGTAACTGAGTTGTATAAAGACTGTTTTTATTGGGAGGGGACGTTGTTTAGATTGTGAATGCAATTTATAGGCATTGATTGATTAGATTTAAAGGAAATAATTTTAAATTGATACGAGGTTTACTTTAGAAAATAGCCGCCGATCAAAAAGAGTGGTTTCTATAACAGTCTTTCTTTAAAGAAAGCCATCGGACTCTTTGCAAATTAATTGGATCAGGCGGAGAGAGCCCTTCTTTATCCACAGTACTGAAACAAAAGCTCGTATTGTTTGACAGTAAACATACTGGAACCACTGTGATTCCAAAGAAGCATTATAACCAATTAAAAAAGTACTTTGTTTTATTGATGTAACCTTGATTCCTTTTTGTTGTTATTATAGTGATTGTTCAAGCACTCCTTGATTGAAAAACCAAGTACATACTACCGGTTACACTCATTTGAAATTCTGTCGTTTGAACACTTGTGCCCTTAGTATTTTCTTTAGCCTCCCTTCCGGTTTCCATACACCGGACTTTTTGATCCTTTCAAAGTATTTCTTTGTCTTTTTTTTATTTTTCTTTAAAAAAAGTAAGTGTTCTAAAAGTTATACATTTCTGTTAAGGTCAGCTTGATAGTGCGACTGCTAAACTTTTAAAAAAGGGCCTTTTTTTTTTTATTTAATCCACAATATTGACTTTGACGGTTTCCTTGACAGTAATTTGACCACGACGCAATTGCACCAATTCAACAAAGTCAACAGCATAGGAACCAGGCTTGGTACCCTTAGGAATCTTCCATTTCTTGGTATAAGTGACATATTTACTTTCTTTGGCAGCAACAGGACTACAGGCTTATTTAGTTTTTGTTTTTGTTTTCCTTCTCTTTCTTTCTTACCAGCTCTTATGAATGACGGCTATTTTTTGCTGCTTCTTATTCCCAGTTCTCTTGTGAAGATTGATGTTTAATTTCAATGCTCTACCGGCTGATACGTGATCTAATGTGGTTGTTTAGCTAGGATTAGGGAATGAGGGAGAGGAAGGGGCTTTTTTACTTTTGATAAGAGGTTGCATAACATATTTGACAACTAGATTTTTGCCTGCTTCAACATTTTGTCCATTTTTTGGTGAAGAAATCTTGATAAATTGAAGTTGAGAATAAATATCTGCAAAGACTGTTTGAACAGAGGCAATAAAAAGGAGTGTAAATAAAATCAACGATCTCGACGATAAAAGCATAGTGAATGTGTTTGTCTATTGTCTTGGTTGTGTATATTTAAAAAAAAAAAAATCCAGAAAAGAAAAAAAAAAAAAAAAAAAGAGAAAAAACAAAGTATTTATACAAAAGTCAAGCAGTGTAACATGAGCCTAATTAGTTGTTTTCAACTTTTTCTTTTTCTTTGTTATTTAATTTGCCTCTTGTCCCACCACCGCAAACATATGATATAGGAATATACAAGTCTTCTCCAAGAAGCAATTCTTAGTCTTTGAATAGGCACTTTTTAAAAGGAAACAAAAAACAACAATCTCATTTGTATGCTTAAAATAGAGCATGACTTGAAAATAGGACTGTAGGCTAATGCCCACATGTGTTTTGTTTTTCTATTTTCTATTGTTCCTTGTGATACGCTGCAGCAAATATATACCAGAAATTTTTTCGGGAAACACTTCACGCACAGAAGAGTAAAAATATATAGACCACGCCAAAATTGGTACAACGACAAAGCTTTACTAGTTGCTTGGTCCATTGTTTGACTCTAGCTTGGCAATTATCATTCTTTTTTTTATACAAATCAAAGGGCGAGTGGGCTTGGGGTTGCGAAAAGGAATAAAGTGTAATGGACGAATTGTTTCATTTTATTATTACGACGATTTCGGGTTTTGGTTTTGTTCCTGGATTTAAAATCAGTTTTTTAACACAATCTGTTTATTGGAAGGAGCATATAAAGTAAAATAGGGTCATCTTTCGCTTTGCCAAGAAACATATAAAAGGTTCATTTCTATATTAAAAATAGAAAAATACCGAAAATAGATGAATCACCCACGTCCCTCTTATGGTGCCTCAAAGCATGTTTTATTTCTACAATTCTATTAAATTCTGTAATTTTTCTTGCTTATCGGTTACGTTCTAATTTTAGTCTCTAATGAAACTCTAGAGAGATTTCTCTTGTTGGGTGTTTTGAAATAAACTTTTTACACATGTTTTATTACGACTGTTTTATTATTTAGAGTTCGATCAAAAGTTTTCCAGTAGTTTTTCTACTTTCGATATCGATATGGGCTTGTGCAGCATCTTCAAGTCTGTAACGCTTGTAGATGTTTAACTTGATGACTTTGTTTCTCATCAATTCTAATACACCATCCCACCAAAATGTGAATTCTTCCTGGGTAGCAAGATAGGCAAACAACTGAGGTCTCATCAGTTTGATGTTCTTGGGTGTCAAGGAGAGGATAGAGATCTAAATGTAAAGTAAATACACGCGTTCTTAAACATCCATCTATATACTTACTGGAGGTACTGCGCCTGAAGCGTTACCAAAAGAGACCAGAGTGCCCAAGCGACGAGTAGAGGCTAACGAAGCTTCCCAGGTGTCTTTTCCAACACCATCCAAAACAGCATGGCAACCTAGCCCGTTCGTGATTTCGTTCACGCGTGTGACTACATCTTCCTTTGAATAGTTGATCACATGATTCGCTCCATTTTCGCGAGCCAGTTTGGCTTTTTCTTCTGTGCTGACAGTCCCAATCACAGTAGCACCGAGATGGCGAAGCATCTGAGTCAGTAAGAGACCAACGCCTCCTGCTGCTGCATGAACCAAGACTATATCGCCCTCGTTCACTTTATAGCCATCGCGTACCATAGTCCAGGCTGTCAATGCCTGCACACCCAAGGCAACAGCATCTTCGCTCGATATATCTTCCGGGAGCTGTTTAGCCAGTCTCGCAGGTACATGAGTGTATTCTGCATAAGTCGATCCACTAAGATAAACTACACGATCGCCCACCTTAAATCCACTCACTTCCGGACCAACCTCCACTACTTCTCCTGCCCTAATCTCATTTTTTTTTTTAAACTAAAACTGTTATGTGTGTATACACTTACCCTTCAGTGCCTATCGTAAATGGAAATTCCACTTTGTAAAGACCAGATCGATGGTAGGTGTCGATGAAGTTAACGCCAGCAATGTGGTTCTTTACGAGAATAGCTCCACTAGAAACCTTGGGTAAATCAACCTCATCACACTTCAATTTATCTACACCGCCGTTTTCGTGGATACGGACACATTTCATACTATTAGGAGACATTCTTGTTTTGCAAAATAAAAGGTAAAATAAGTCTTTTTTTTTTTTTTAAAAAAAAAGAGAGATAACAACTGAAAAAGTAAAAGGGTGCCTTTTATATATCACGTACACACACACACACACACACACACACACACAAAGCACACTTTCGGAGAAAATAATATAAAAAGTGAGACTTTAGGATCTGATTACAAATCATTCCATCAATACACATACAGCCTACAGAGCCAAAAATAAAACAAGACATGATGAACGGTCTATAACATATACATCTTTTATGTCGAGGGAACTATCAAGGTTAGTTTTTTTTTTTTTTTTTGATAGACTGACAATGTCTTTATAACGTAGATCAATGTCTGCGCCTGTTTGTCCGAAATTCCGCACTTGTCTATAATTTAGCCGCGCCTTCGTTCCTAGAATAGCCTGTTGTTAGGCATACCCATAGGTTTGTATGAAGGAAGGTGACTACACTTGAATTTTGTACCAAAAATGACTCAAATCCCTTTATTTGATAGCCGAACAAAATAAAAAATAAAACTTGTCTATGACTTGCTCTCTCTCTCTCTCCAGATAGAATCCAACAAGCGCCAGTAAAGCTAATCACGATAGTTAACAAAATACTACGCTTGATCTATAAGACCACATCTTTTTCTTTATTACGAAACGCGCCAAAAAAAAAAAAAAAAAAAGAGTTATGATTGGGTGTAGACGACACTACGTGTGTTACAAACCACAGAGTGCGAAAATCTCTGTAGACTGGTAACGAGAACAGGCTTCTTTCTCCACTCATTCATCATCTGTTACTGTTTCCTTTCAAACCACTTATTTTGAAGGCAGTAACGATAGGTTGAAAGGTTACATAATGCAGTCTTTTTTTTTTTTTTTTTTGGTTCCTACAAAATCTAAAGGAACCTCGATACGCTTCTGGATTGTTTGATTTCTATAAAGAGCATAGTGTGCTTTGAACCAAAAAAAAAAAAAGAAAAAAATGATGCAAGAGGCTCAAAACCCCCCCAAACACTTTTTTTTTTTTTTTGCTTGCCTTTTTGTTCACTTTCTTCTTTGCAGGGTGAATGTAGAGCAAGCGAATAGATAGTCACTTTTAAGTCTATTGGGCTGGTTTTCAGCTTGCTATTCTCTCTATCCATTTTTTTTTGCAAAGTGCCTCATTTTATTTTGAACTCAGTCGATCTTCGACAGCTGGTTGGTGACTTTTCGAATTGTTTTCTTTCCCCCCTCTCTCTCTTTTGTTTTTATTTCTTTCTCTGCTGTTGAGAAAGAGGTGGACTCTTATTTTTCAGTAAATACAAGTTGGCTATGGAAGACGAAGAAGGTAAATAAAAAACAAAGAGAGAATCTATAAAGAAAAGAAATACTTTTTTTTATTATTTTCTTTTGGTTCAAGATTAGCTTTTATTCAAACGATAAATAAATAAACAAACAGAGATTTGCAGAGTGTGCCGTTCAGAAGGAACAATAGCTCAGCCCTTATTTCATCCTTGTAAATGTTCAGGCAGTATTCGTCATGTACATCAGGAATGGTAAATTAAGTCACCCAATGTAGATTGCCCTCCCTTTTCGCTGTTTACCCTCTCTCTCTCTTTTTTTTTTTTTTTTTTTTTTTATATATGTATATATATCCTCCTGCTTTATTTGACCGAATATTTCATTATAGTCTCATTGAATGGCTAAAACACAGCAAAAAAGAGTAAGTCTTTTGTTGAATGTTTGTTGTTGTTGTTGTTGTTGTTGTTGTTGTTGTGTGTAGTTGTGTATTTAAAAAAAAGAAAAAAAATCTCTGATTAGGTGTTGCGAACTATGTAAACACCCATTTACTTTTACACTGGGTAAATTAAAGTGGGATATATCAATGTTTTGTTAACAATCCAAAACTGTAGTCTATCGCCAAGACATGCCTGATGTTTTGCCACCTCATTTATACCTACAGCAGCTAAAAAAGAAAACAGCATTTATCACCTACAACACATTAAGAGCCACCCTCGTGTTTGCCGTATGGCTTACATTTCTACCGTATTTTACTGTTTGGATATGGCGAGCTTATTTCCGCTTTGGACATTCGGTTTCCAAACAATTTATAGATAGTTACCAGCTCAAAGACTTGTACGAAAAACAGCTGCTGACAGAAGACAGTCTGTTTCAAGAATACAAGACAAGAATGAATTTACAGTAAGCATTGGCTATGCCGAAATAACTTGGATTAACGTCTCTTTTTATTTATTTGCCCTCCACCCCCTCAAAAAGATCCTTTATATCCGATTGCTTTGAAGGACAGATCATTACGGGCGCAGTGGTCATTGCGTTTGTGGCCTTATTTTTATTGAAAGAATGGGTGGTACAAAACCTACCTGCGATTGACGAAGCAGAACATGCTCGTGCGGTCAATCAATTGCCACCGGCCATTCTCGAGCCCATGTTTCAAGAGGATCTACCAGACCACTTGCCGGATTCGCCTGTGGCAGAGGAGGAAGATGACGTGGATGCCTGGCTGGATTATATCTCTTCCTCCTCTTCTTCCGCCCATGGAAAATTAGCACGCGCTGCCTCCATGCCGCCACTTTCGAGCGGCTCTGGGTCAGGCGAGAACCCGTTCCGTCGGTCGGCCAGCATGGAGCCTTTGTTGAACACGCCCCCACCTGAACAGGAAATCCAGCAGAGAATGGGCCGAGGTAACCCTCCCTATGCGCCCATCGTCAGAAACGCAGATGCTCCCAGAATGCATATTCAGCCCATCGCAGAAGAACCCGAGGAGGAACACCCGTTCTTACAGCGACCGGCCCAGAACAATCCGATCCTGGCGAGAGCACTAAGAGAAGAGGATGAGGAGGATGAGGAGGACGAGGACGAGGATGAGAACGAGGACGCTGTGAATTTCGGTGAGGACATTGAGGGTGTGATGGAAGCGATCGGTATGCAGGGTAATCTCTGGATGTTGGCTCAAAATGCGACGCTGATGGCTGTGCTTATTGCTTTCATTCTGTTCATCATCGTATGCCTACCTTATACTCTGGGAGTAGTGTCCATCCTTTCTATTGGAAAGGACATCTTGAAGTTCCCCCTGGACTGTCTTCTCTGGACCCACCGACATATCGGAAAGGTCACTGACCCCTTGATCGATCCTCTGTTGACTGCCTATTTTGACTATCTCTGGCCGACTCTGGCTCTAGCTTACGAAGTCTATCTCATGCCTTGGTTGCAAAAGGGGTTGCCTTGGGTGCCTGTACACGCGCCCGAGCCAAAGATGGCTGACGGCCTTACGTACAGTGGTATGGATCATGTCATCCTATTCTACAACCAGAGTAAGCCAGTACTCGAGTCCATGTACCAGCGTTATCAGGCCTTTGCTCTGGGAGAGACCCTCCTGGACCGTATCTCATGTATCCTAGTCGGCTATCTGACCATCGGCATTGTCACCTGCCTTTTTCTCTTTCGCTCCAAAACGATCTATGCCATCTTTGGCGACACGGCTAAGGAAGTTATGCGTGAATATCTGATCATTATGAAACTCACCATGTTTATCGCCATCGAGCTCATCGTCTTTCCTTTGGTCTGTGGCGCTGTTCTCGATCTCTCCACTCTCCCGCTGTTTGAAGGGGCCTCGGTGGCCAAACGGATCGACTTTTTGGTCTCTAGTCCAGTCTCCTCTGTGTTTATGCACTGGTTTCTAGGCACTGGCTTCATGTTCTTGTTTGCTGTATTTGTGACGCTCTGTAGAAACATCGTTCGGCCTGGTGTGATGTGGTTTATTCGGGACCCAACCGACCCTCAATTTCACCCGTTACGAGAGATTGTCGAAAGACCTGTCTTATTCCAGTATCAAAAAATTGGCTCCAGTGGTCTGGTTTATGTGTTTACTATCTTGGTCTGTATCGGAGGTGTAGTGCATACGATCGATTGGGTAGGGCATGCGGTGCTGCCCCTGCGCTGGAGTATCTCGTAAGTATAGACGTATACAGACAATGCGGCTGACATGGTCTTTCTTTTAGGACACCTTTATCTACCGTGCCCATTGATCTATTGACAACCCAGTTAATTCTCCCAGCTGCCATAGGCTACCTTCAACCCAAACGGGTGATGAAGAAATGGTTTGTCAGCCTAATCATCTTTTGCTGTGAACAGCTCAGGTTATCCTCCTTCATTTTCGGTGAAAGAAGACCAGAAGAAGAAGGACAATTGGTTTATCATACATGGTCTGCTTGGTTCCGAAACGCAAAGATGACTTACTATCCTCGCGCTGGCGACCCAATCAATATCCATGGTCCTCAGGTATCTTATATCTGGCACGGGGAGGTACTTCGTGTGCCTAGCCATGACCGCGTACCTGTGATACCCAACCGACGTATGTTGGTCCCTGTAGATCCTTTCATATTCGAACCTTTGGATGAGGCCGAAAAGAATCTGGGTCACCCTGCTTCTACAGCTGAAGGTGGCGATGATGCTAATACTACCTTGGTCTATACACCACCCCATTTTTACAAACGCGTTTTTATTTTTGTCATCGTCGTTTGGCTTGTATCCACCATGGTTCTATGTCTGTTGACGTTTGTTCCCTTGGTGGTAGGAAGAGGCCTGTTCCAACATGTCTTTAGTATTCGCTACCCTGTTCATGATGTTTATTCTTATAGTCTTGGTGCCTCTCTTTTTTTGATTGCCTGGACTGTGCTTTCTTATCTAGCCTATATCGCTCATGACATCTACCGACAACGCTCTCTTCATTCTAAGCTGAAACGGTTCTTCAAGCATCTCAAACGATGTATCCTGAGGGTATATATCAACCCAACATACCTTTCTTTTTTGGTTTGTTTAGCTTATCTGTGTTTTATAGGGAATCCGATGGAGCTTCTTTTTAACTTTCTTTGGACTGGTTCTTCCTTTGGCCTTTGGTACCGTCTTGGAATTATACTTTGCTCTACCAACAAGAGGTATCATAAAAGAGCCAGTCGAGCTAAAGATTATACCAGCTTGGGCCAATGGTGTTGCAGCTATGGCTGTGGCTCACGGCTTGGTCTACATATTACCAGAAAACAGATGGAGAACGGCAGTACAACATGTAATGAGGAGTATTATTTTCTTTATAAAAGCAAAAAGCAAAACTCACCTTCTCTTTTTTTTTTTTTAAAAAAAAAAGGTATTTCAAAGAGGCATAGGTAGAATGAACATACAGTTTTGTTTTACCCATATCATAAGGCCTTTACTTCAATTCTGTGCTATTGCTATCTTTGCACCTCTTATCATGGCTTATATAGATAAAAAGATTACAGGTAATGAAGTACCTTTGTTGTATATAAAAAAACCACGTATTAAAATCACATTCTTATAGATTCGCATGACGGAGAACCGCCTCACCGAAGACTAGAGATAGACTCTGTACGACTAGCATACCCCATTGCACTGGTTGGCTCAGGATTCTATTATCTTATGAAACTGTTCGATGGACTAGAAAGATCTTGGGAAGACAGAATCAGAGAAGAAACTTATCTCGTTGGAAGACTATTACATAATCTGGATAGCTAAAAAAGCAAAACAAAAGCAAAAGCCCCTCTTTCTATATATACTTTCTTTTTTCATATCTCTTACTCATACGCCCTTACATTTACAATTTTTTTTTTTTTTTTTGAAAATACTTCCTATTAAATACTCTGGATAATCCAAGCAAAAAAAAAAAAAGAGTGTTTGTAGAATGCAAAATGATTTTGACATTTTAAACTGAAGAAACAATTCTTTTGGTGATCTATGACGCATATACAGTGTAATGAACAGTCTAGGGTCCGTCCTACTGCAAGCGTCGTGATCTTCGTCCGTGACACTTTACTGTACGAATAAGGTTCCGTTATGATGCCACAATGATGTCTGTGTATCAATCGTTTCTAAAGACAACAGGCTTTTTTCTTTTATCGAACCTACAGAACTTTCGAAAAACACACATATATCAATTGGCGTTTGAGAGTGTATATTTGTTTGTTGGAGGGGATTCTGTTTTGTCAAAAAGTAAAAAGTCTTGTCTGACAAATGTGTGAAAGTGTAAAAAAAAAAAAAACGGATGAGAACCTTTGGGCTGTGTAATCTCAAGTTGATCTGTTTTTTTTTTGTGCGTAAAAATAAAAATAAAAGCTTAAAAAGAAGATCAGCCTGTTACTGGGTAAGGAGTTTTTTTTGTCTTGCTTTATGCCGCGCTTTTAATTCGTCAGGATTCTTCTTTTTTGGTGATTTAAGGGATCCGCACTATATATTGTGTTTCTTTTTTCCCAAAAAAAAAAATAATAATAATAATCTTTCTTTATATCTGTGAACAATAAAAAAATATGAAAACGCAATTCATATTGTTCTTGAGTATATTCCCGTGGGCTATATCAGCTTCACTCTTATTCCCCACTTCACATCACCACAACACAGTAAGTTTTGATACACACAACAGTTTTATTCACTTAATATTCTTCAGTGTACAAACATTGACAGTCATAAAGACCAATGTGAATTTGTTCTATCTACTTGTCAAGGGTTCAGCGGTTATTTCCTAGAATTTTATTACTGTTCAACACTTTGGAAACCACTTGTCTTGACATTCATGGTATGCAGCACCCATATTTCCTTTACTTTTTCTTGGAAAACACTTACGTTCTAAAAATACCGCTTTCCTAGTTGTCAGGTTTGGTAGTTTTGTTCGGTACTATTAGTCTCGTAGCAGGTGATTTTTTCTGTAAACTACCCTTTTTTGTTGTTTTGTTTTCAAGTCTATTGAATACTGCATGTCTCGTTTCTAACGATTGCCGTTATTTTGTATTTATGCACCCAAAGGCCCTAATCTTCAGACGATCTCTTCAAAACTGAACCTATCAGAAAGCATTGTAATTTGTATCTTTCTTGGCATAGATGTAGGCTTACATAAAATACAATAGGCTGGTGTCACGGTTCTTGCGTTTGGCAATGGAAGTCCTGATCTGTTTAGTACTTTTACGTATGTTGTAATGTGTTTATAAAAGAATTACGTAGAAATAAGCAGTCATGATAGCCCTAACCATCCCCTCTAGAGCAATGAATACCGGATCAGGTTCTTTAGCTCTAGGTGAACTTATCGGTGCAGCATTTTTTATTGTCTCTGTCGTCTCAGGTTGTATGGGCATCATTCGTCCTTTCCAATCAAAAGAGATTGTTTTCAGGCGTGACGCTTCTTTTCTGACAGGAGCTGTAATGATCCTAACTTGGGTTGTGTACCATGGTAGCATACATTGGTACCATGGTCTGCTATTAGTGTCTTACTACATCATCTATGTCACCACCGTCCTTATAAGTGCTTGGGGCTTATCCCCTTTACCTGTATCAAAGTCAAGTCATTCCATAAAGGGAATTTTATCTGAAACGTCTAAACTGTTGAACTCTTCAGAATGTAATACAACCCTGCGCTCTACATAGTCACTAACCCGTCCAGTAGCATTTTCTAAACCGAGCCAAATTGAGATTTTACCATCAGAGCATCTGGGACATATCATTCGACCTGTATCGCCTACTCCTTCCATCCTTTCTCAAAAAACCTCAGCAAGTCGAGGTTACCATACTACACACGAATCGATTCCGTCATCTTTCTGTCGACATCCACTTTCCCCTAGAATAGGATTCCGTACCTCTCTTTTTGGTGCTATTGATGTAAGAGCCACTATCACTTTTATCTTTTACTGACATTTTACAAGTTTCAAGAACAAGTGGCTCATCTACAACAGGTCAACAGTGCACAACACCTTACTTTGCCTACAGTTCGGTATGCCTCAGATCACTCTCTGTCTGTGCCTTGCCTATCAAAAAGCCATATGACCACCGAGCCATTCCACTCGACAGAAACCATGCCACCTGTAGACTACTTCACATGGATGTCTTCACCCAGCTCACCTGTTTTGTCTGTGCATAAAGAAGAATTAATAGAACCTGTTCTGGACGTTCTATTTCCAACACTGAAGGGATGGTCGTCAAAGACAAGATTTGCCAAGATCAATGCACTGGCTGCATTTCCTATCGTCTTTTTCCTGACCTTAACCTTGCCAGTGATAGAGGAAGTCAAGATTGATCAGCTGCAAATGCCTGAGCTCACGGTGAATGGGGATGATCCAGCCTCTGAAGTTTTAGTCAAAGGTGTCTGTTGGTGTCGTTGGTTATGGATGGTTCAATCGATAGGTTCGATGACCTTTGTGTTTTCTGTCATGGCCTGTAAGAACTAAGCGTTGTATATATCCCTTACTAATCGTGTAGTCAACTCGTCTTTTGACCCGGCCTACATAGTCTCCGGTTTCGGTTTGGGTTGTCTTTTGGCTCTTGGAGTCTTCCGATACACACAGAGAAACGAACCGCCACACTGGTATTGGATGGTGTCTTTTGTAGGTTTTGTAGTTGCTTTGCATTGGATATTTCTGTTGGCCAATGCGATGGTAGGCTTGATGCAAGCCTTGGGTAATATTTTCCATATTAGTGAGGCCATCATGGGCTTGACTATCTTTGCTCTTGTAAGTTTTTTTTTTTTTTTTTTTTTTTTCTGTGCTAAGCGTTTCTTAGGGAAACAGTGTAGGTGATTTTGTTGCCAATACAGCTATTGCAAAAATGGGGTTTCCAACCATGGCTATTTCTGCCTGTTATGCAGGTCCTTTATTGAGTATATATATATAAAGGTTTTTTCAGGTACACTAAAAACGTTTATTTATCACTCCTAACGTATAGACATGGTCTTGGGTATCGGTATATCATCTACATATCAAACATGGGTCACTGGAAAGCCTTATGCACTTGATGTTTCGCCTACGATCTTGTTATCCTCATGCGGTCTTATTACTGTTTTATTAAGTACAATCCTTGTTACCAGCATGAATGGTTATCGGATCAACAAAGGGTTGGGCTGGTGGTTGATCGCCGTTTATTTTACCTGTTGTCTATTTAACGTCTTGTTGGAATTCTGTCTTATAAAATAAACTGCTTTACTCAGTTTACAAAAACTGACCCTTTTTCTTTTTCCTCAGGTTGAAAACCCTCAATTTTTTATTATTATTTATTTCTTTTCTCGCAATAACAATAATAAAAAGTCCCGAAAAAAAAAAGTTCGCTTTTTCACTCATGAGTGACAATAAAACTTTAATGCAAGATGCCTTCGAGGTAAAAACAAAATGCAAACATAAACACATATTGTTTTATTTTTGTTTTTGTTTATACAAACTTTGTCTTATATCTTCTTAGTTGACTAAAACGTCACCTGAAAAACCACCTAATCTGCATAAAGCCGATTTGGTCAAAATGAAAGAAAAAGTAAATCATACTGAAGCAGTACCGGAATGTTTAGAAATAGGCTCAAGGAACGACAGTGCTTGTTTGATTGAGACCGCTTTGTCAGGTAATTACACTTCTTTACCCTTTTTTTTGTTACTCTTATTACTGTTACAAGTGTCGTATGCTTTAGCAATAATAATAAAAATACAAAGGTAGATTAAAGCGTTTTTTTTTTTTTTTTTTTTTTTTTTTTTGATTAAAAGTAAAGGGCAATCCTAAAGGCGAACAAGAAATACGAGCAAAGATTTCCGGTTTACCTTTGACCCGAGATGTTTCTGAAGAACTCAAAAAAACATTCACTCCTTATAGATATACAAAGGTACGCTGATAAAGAATAGTGAATAACAATAACCAACCACAATGGCTGAATAGATTGATCACGATGATCACAATTGGCATATTTTATTTCCTTCAACGACCTTAGCACTCGAGTCACAAAAATCAGTCCGAAGTCTTTTAGGATACGATATCGGTATGGAAATAGCACAGGATACCAACCCCTCAGCCGTGAAAGAATACATGAATGCGTTGATAAAAGATGCTGGCACGGCGTCTTCATTAGCCTATGATTTTTTGGCGCCTGCCACGACAGAAAAAAAAAGAAAAAGGCATATCTTACCAAGACCTGCGCCTGTCAAGCGGATCAGACATGAGCCCTTGTTAGGATCCGAACATATAGAAAGCGCAATGCAAATAGATAGTCTGACGCAAACAGATGGCCCGATACAGCTGGATGCACAGCAATTGGTTCTGGTGCAAAAAAACCCGATCCAAGCGGGAGAAAAAACACACAAAAGAAAAGCAGCACCAAAAAAAGACTTGCTATCTGAGCCAGAGGGCGCCTTAGCTCAAGCTAGCCAATTAATTCAAGAAAACAGTCTGTCACAAGAAAAGAAAGCGACCCAAAAAAGAAAGCCCAAACAGAAGAACAAGGCTACGCATGAAAAAATTGAAGTGGAAGAGCGTGGTCTGGTTTTGGGTAGTTGTTTGATGCAAGAAAACAGCACATCCCAAGAGGGCAGCTTGGCACAGGAAAAAAATTCGAGACAGAAGAAAAAGCCAGTACAAAAAGAACTATTACCAAAAGAGCCAATATACGAAAATGACTCGGTGCAAGGTGGTCATTTAGCACAGGAAGACAGTTTGACTCAAAAAAGCCTGCCAACACAAGAAATAAAGCTGGCAAAGTCAAAACAAAAAGAGGAGCAAGTACAGAAGGAGCCAACGCAAGAGAGTAATGCGGTCCAGACAGAACATCCTGTACAGCAGACTGACTCAACCCAAGAAAAAAAGCCTACCAAAATCAAAAAAAGTAGAACCAAGAGAGAGCCAGTACAAAAGGGGGCTCTGTCAGAAAATACCCCCACGCAAGAACACAGTTCAGCTCAAGATACTCGATCACTACAGGCAGATAACTTAGTACAAATGGACCATTCAACTTTGACCACCCAATCATTAAACATAGATGGTTCAATGCAAGCAGATGGATTAAACTGTGAAGAAATTTCTGAGCAAAAAGAAAAGTCTGATAAAAAGGCAATGAAGACAACAATTCGAAAGTGGTCTTTAAAGGAAAAGACCAAAGCGCAGGAAAAGGGTTCAAAGGAAACGGGCAGCCCAATGCAAGTAGATAGCTTGGTACAAGCGAATCGCTCGGCGCAAGATGATAATACAGTACAAGCAAACGACTTGGTCCCAGCTGACATCTTAGCGCAAGTGAACAGCTCAAACCAAGAAGAAAACACACCGAAGAAAAAAAAAGCTAGCCAAAAAAGAATGTCTAGAGCTAAAAAAGAGTCGGAACAAAAGGCGGCTTTACAAGAAAATAGCAAAGTATCAGAAAACAACTCTGTACAAAAGACTCAAGTAGAAAATCCAGACAAACCGGCACTAGTGAGCAGCACAACCCAACAAGATTGCTCAACACCAATGGAAAGCTTTGTGCAGATAGACAATTCGGTGCAGAAAAAAAAGCCGACCAAAAAAACAAAATCCAGAGCTAAGAAAGAGCCAACAGCTTTGCAAGAAAACAGCCAAGTATCAGAAAGTATCTCAGTGCAAAAGGCCCAAGTGGATGGCCCAATGCAGATAGACAACTTAGTACAAGTGCACAGCTCAGCCCAAGGAGACAGCTTGATTCAAATGGATATTTCAAATCAAGAAATAAGACCCATTCAAGAAAAAAAGCTTACTAAAAAAAGAAAGCCCAAAGTCAAGAAGGAGACTGTACAGGAAGCGGTTTTGCATGAAGAAACCCAAGCTCAGGAAGATAGCTTAATACAAACATATAACCCCATGCAGATAGATAACTTAGTACAGACAAATAGCTTGACTCAAGCAGGTACCCAGTTGCAAACGGAGAACGTTGCACAAGTGGATAGTTTAGTTCAGGCAGACAGTTCAGTGCAGACAGATCAAGAAAAGAAAGCAGTGCAAAAAATAGAGTTCGCCAAAAAAGGAAAACCCAGAACTAAGAAAGAGCCAGTACGAAAAGCGATCTTGAAAGAAGACAGCTCTGTGCAGATGGATAATCCAATGCAAATAGATAATTTGGTACAAGCCGACGTATCCATGGAAATAGACGGTCCAAGCCAAGTGATATGTTTAGTGAAAGAAAAGAAATCTACTCAAAAAAAGTTCAAAGAAAAAGCTCGAAAGGTAATTCCTCCAGAAAATAGCCAAATGCAGCAGGGCGACTCGGACCAAAACGCTCCTTCAATACAAACAGACAGTTCAACACAAATGTATTGTCAAACGAAACAGAGCGACCCAGTCAAAGAGAGTAAACTGGCTGAAAACAAAGTGTCTGTATTGAAAGGGTCTTCACTAGAAAAAGATTTGGTAGAAGATGCCCCCTTACC
This sequence comes from Sporodiniella umbellata, assembly GCA_025677835.1. NCBI lineage: Eukaryota > Fungi > Mucoromycota > Mucoromycetes > Mucorales > Rhizopodaceae > Sporodiniella > Sporodiniella umbellata. The sequence goes on from JAIXMR010000030.1 coordinate 16,137, forward strand.
ACTGGCGGACAGCTTAGTGCAAACGGATAGCTTCATACGAATAGATTTCCCGACGGCAACTCAAAAAGAAAAAGCTAAACCAAAAAAAGACTCGACCCAGAAAAAAAAGGCAGAGACAAAAAGGGCATCTAGGCGAAAGAAGGACTTTGCAAAGGTTAGCTCTCTGCAGGAAGAAAGCTTGATACACCCAACAGATAGAAACGACTTGGTACAATCTATGGTGGAAAACAATTCAGCGCAGACTGAGTCAAGAAGCCAAGATACCTCAGTGTTTGACAGTGTGTCTTTTTTTGATTACACAGTGTATGAAAAGCCTTCTTTAGATGTACTGAACAAAGAGAATGTACCTATCCTCCGTCGTGCTGTACCCTACGATCCAATCTCAGAACACCGACAGGAACGTACACTCAGTATGTCCGACGAAAGTCGCTCTCCTGGTCAGGACGATAAACAAACGTTGTCTAGTCGACCCAGTAACTATGTTTACCAAAGTGTTGCGTCCGACTCTGATTTTGTGTCGGCTCAACCCAGTGTAAAAAACATTGTTCAAAAGCCTAAAAAGGAACCAAAGACAATCAAAAAGTCTACGAGAACTGCCAGGGTTAGAAAGGAAACTCAGCCGGCATCTACCAAACTAAAGTCAACTCAGCCAAAAAGAGTAAAAAGTGTTCAGGAGGCCGCTTCGCCCAAAGAGTCCATGTCAGCCAAGACTAAGAAAGCCAGAAAACCAAGTCCTCGAACACGCCAAACCAACGCAAAAAGCTTAGAGGAAACCAAAGAGGCTATGGAACGACCTCGGTTTGAAAGTATCTGTAGCTTTAGTAGTATCAGCAGCCTTAGTAGCCAAGAAGAGGGCTATAGCGAGCTGTCAGAAATAGAAGAGCAAAACAAGGAACCCCAAAAAAAAGAGCAAAGAGAAAGAGAACAGAAAGAAAAAGAGCAAAAAGAACAGAGAGAAAAAGAAAAGGCAGAGAAGAAAAAGATAGAGCAGACTGTTGAGCAGTTGATGGAAAACTTGGATTCTTTGGATCATCTAGATGAGGAAGAAGAAGCATGGCTTAAGCAATCTATTGTTCAAGCGGAATCTGACAATGAAGAAAACTTGTTAGAAAATATCAAAGATGCCGAAGACTTGAAGTTTTTAAGAATGGCTTTAAACGAAAAGTTTCATCCAGGCCAAGGTAAATATCTATATTGTCTTTATACCTCATCTTTAGGGCATCTTTTTTTTAAAGAAAAAAATACTTATTTTCGGCATATAGAATTATCTTTGTCTACTGAATCGTCAGAAGAATTGCAGTCAGCTCGAACACGACCTTTTACCCGCATTCCTGGGTCTGTGAAGGCCACCTATTTACCCAAAAACAGAGTGTTAATATCCGAGCCTAAGGTGGACACCAAACGCTCTGCCAGCGTAAACAGTAGCCGTTTGGTCTCTGGTCTATACTATCAATTGAAAACGCAGGCAGAGGCTGATGCTCTCAAATACCATCAAATGAAAAAGCGAAACAAGCATCTTATTTTTGACAAGTCACCCATTCACGATTGGGGACTTTATGCGGGCGAGACAATCGATGCTAATGATGTAGTCATTGAATATATTGGAGAAACAATCCGTCAGCAGGTGGCAGAGGTACGCGAAAAGCACTATGAACGAATCGGTATTGGTAGTAGCTATCTATTTCGAGTGGATGATGACATGGTCATTGATGCCACAAAAAAAGGCGGTTTGGCAAGATTTATTAATCACTGTTGCACAGTAAGTGATAAAAAAGTGGAAAAAAGACTCACACTTCAAAATTTTTTTTTAGCCAAACTGCATTGCCAAAGTAATTACGGTTGACAAGCAAAAAAAGGTGGTTATTTGTTCTAGCAGAGATATTGAACCCGGGGAAGAAATTACTTATGATTACAAATTCCCTATCGAAACTGACAAAATACCCTGTTTCTGTGGAAGTAAATCGTGCAAAGGATCGTAAGTTGTTTATCTCAAAAACAACAAAAAACTAATACCCTTTTTCTTCAACAGTCTAAATTAAATATTATACCACCCTCCAATATGCATACAATCATACAAGCACACACACTTTGAAATAAAAAAGTAATAATGATAATACAATGATAATATTTCTTCTTTTTGCGTATGTACACACACAGATATATATATATATATATATATATATACAAGGGTAGTTTAAACATAAATCACCACTCTTTGTCTAACAAACTTTTCATAACGGCACTTTTGTTTTCAACAGAAAAGCATTAGAGGCAACATGAAACCATCAGCAATCTAGGTACGCGCATCTGGAAGTGATTATAAAACAGCACCCAATCTGCTTCTAGATTTGCATGATTTGTGTTACCACGCTGTTGAGCTGAAACCTGCTACGTGAGAAAATAAGGTTTACAGAAGAGGAAGAGGTATGAGCGAGTATAATTCATCCGTGTATATTTAAATAGATGTCGCGCTGCAATAACAATAATAAAAACAAAGGCTTTTATGACTTGTGTATATTGTTCATCAGTTTCAGCCATCCAAATCGCCGACAAGTACAAGTTCGGGAATCGAGTTATAAACGGACTTTTCTCTCGTTTTGATAAAGAACGAGACTCTCTTGTGACCTTGTCAAGTCAGCTATTCTCAATGGAGGTCTGTTTCATTTGCAAAATGAAATGGTATACGGAGAAATAAACACAAGTGGGCTTAAATTTTTTTATTTTTTATTTTTTGGATAGTACAAACCAATACGCGGGTAATGATCCCTTGGTTCCAAAAAGGGTGCTTGTTATTCCAGCATCAAAAGGCGGGAGAGGAAAAAAAAAAATTCAAAAGACGGCTTCTTAGCGAGTTTGAAGAATAGCAGAAGTAATACAAATATAGATTACTTCGATCAAAATAGTGATGTGTTTAATCATATGAACACTGTTGAAACCTTGAGCATGTTTGGTGTAGACTTATGATTTGTGAATTGTTTGATATAGGCAAATGATGTTGTATATTTTATAACTTTCTCATTGTTGGGTACTTTATTTCAAGAGCTGTTTATGGTTTTTGTTTGTATTGCCACTTGTAGCTTTAACTGACTGGTTTGGTAGTAGGCCCGGCTTATAAACAGAAAAAAGATGTTTTTGGTATACAAAACATATATATATATATATATATATATATTCGTCCTCAGTGTACAATGACATTTCCTAAAGTGTACGACTACTTTCCGAAAAAGGCGTATTTTCCTTAGGAACTCGGGATTTGAAAATAGGCTTTTTGATAGAACAATAAAAAAGAAAGCCAGACGTGGCCTAAAAGATTCAATGTTTATTTGCTAGAAGGCCCAGCCTTTTACAGTGTAGCGAATAGGGCCATCGGGGAAGCTATACAAGCTGTACTTGTTTATTGGGTTGGTTGAAAAGACGTTGATAAAAAGAGTTTCGCTTGCTGTTTTCTGTCATCAAAGTAAAATCGTAATCTAAGAATTCTCTTTCCATCTGTAATCGATACCTTGCTTCTTCAGTCACAGGCAAACTGTCTTCGTACAAAGGCAAGGACATTCTTTTGGTAGAATAGGTGAGACCGTCTTCTTTTATGTCTGGCTTCAAAGTTCTGTATTTCTATCATAGAGGGCTGTTAGCTAAAAAGTTTCTTTTGTATGCTCTCTTTTTACCTTCAGTCGACAAGGTGAAACGAGCTGTTTTTTTTCTAATTTACTCCAATCCAAGCCCTGGAACCAAGGGTGTGATTTGAAGTTTTCAAAGTCATCTGTATGACATCCCAATCGTTGATAAGGTGATTTGTCCAGCAACTAGAGTGAAAGATGAGTATAAAAAGCTCGCTTTTTTTATTATTATTATTATATACGCTTACACCAGAAATAAAGTTCATACAATCTACGGATATTGTTTTATATGCATCGGGAGGAAACACGAGAGGATCTTGAATAATGGATTGTGTCAACATATTCTTGGATGGGGCTCGAAAGGGACGCTGCCAGAAAAGAAAGTCCGTGAGTCGGATGACAAAGGTTTTGTTATTGTTTCTTACCAGTCCAAATAAAAGTTCAAAAGTCAGGATACCTAAGCTCCACCAGTCCACTGAGGTTGAATATCCCTTTTTGCATAGCATTTCAGGAGCCATATAGGCAGCCGTACCTGACCTTGACCAGCCGTAGGGCTGTTGGGGGGAAAATTGGATGGCTACATTAAAATCAGAAAGGTGGGCATGGTTGTTTTGGTCCAGTAAGATGTTTTCAGGCTTGATATCACGATGAGCTATCCATTTGGATCCAAGGTAGGAGAGCGAAAGAGCAATACAGGCTACATAATGACGTACCTGAAGCTCGGGTAGTGTCCGTTGTTGTTCAAGATGGAAACGAAGATCCCCACCCAGCATCGGGTCCAGAGCAAGAAAAAGAGTGTCGTCATCTTGAAAAGCGTAACGAAGATTGGTGATAAAGGCATGATGGATACGCCCCAAAATTGTTCGCTCAGAAAGAATATTGTCCACTGCTCGTTGTTTAAGACAGATTGACTTGTCCATGTATTTTAACGCGTATTGTTTTTTTGTCTTTTTATGTTGTACAATCCTCACTTTACCAAATGCCCCTTGACCGATCAATTTCTGTAAATTAAAATGGCTTAAATTGGGCTCTATTGTGTGTGTGTGTGTGTGTGTGTGTGTTTATGTTTGTGTGTATTTGTTTGTTTTTTAATAGGCTGTTTATAAAAGGGTATAATAATGCGTACCCGTTGTAAAGTCAACATCCTCATACGTTTGTTTGCAGCAGCATGCTCCCATTTTTGTTTTCTAACTATGAATATGTGTGTATGCGTTTTTTTGTTTGTTTGATAAAACACACAAAAAAAAACAGGAAAGAAGAAGAAAAGAAAAGAAAGAAATAAAATGGCAATATATACAAAAATAATAAAAGGTGATCCTTTAATAGAGACAAGTGTAACATATCCAAAGTGTTTCATTTCGTCCAGAATCGTCACATGCTACGTCCAAGTGTCACCCATTGTGCTTTTTTTCAGTAGATGAGACTAAACCTTTTATCTTTTGTTGTTTGTTATAGCCTGTCAAATCAAGAAAACAGAAGCACTCTTTGGAAACTGAAGATTGTTTTTTTTTAAAAAAAAGGAAACGAAGAGCGACAAACATGTCAAGCTTGTACGTAGCACTAGATGAAGATTATTAGGTTGTCCGTTACTAAGAGTTTCACAGGAATACTTGCGCAGAAATGCTTTCTGTCATTTAGAAGCTGTCTTTTGAATACTGCACTTTGCCTTTGATTGGATAGAAAACAAAGAAGAAACGCGGAGACAAACACGACTGTAACCTTTTACAGTAGTTTGCGTTTTAATTTTAAATCGACCAATAAAAAAAATTAGTCTAATAAAGAAAAAAGTAGACCAGCCTCTCGCAACAAAAATATTCTTCTATCTAAAAACAGTCAGTAGTGTGCTTTTGTTTGCATAGCCGAAACGGACTGTTTTCGTATCAGATAATTCCAACAAAGTTGATACTGGCTTACTTTATCCAAGATTTCTTGGTCTATCTTGGCTGAATGCGTTTTCTTTTATTAACAAAGATCTAAAAGATAAAAATCCTCGTCTGTAATCATGACAAGAGTAGCGCTTTAAAAAACTTGAAAAGCAGCTTGGTTAATTACAAAGCCAAACTTTGATTTAAACGACAATACTAAAGGGTCCATACCCTGTGCTTCTAAAAAAATATTGCAAGACAAATTGAAGGCCCTTACAAACACTATGTGGGCCAACAGTCAATGTCACTGTGTATCCAAAAAATAATTACGGTAGATCGCTTTGTTGTATCGATCGAATGTACTATTTTGCTTCCATTCAAAGTATGAAAAAGATCTTTTCCATGTACTCAGACAAATGATATTTGGGCTTTGCTCTACTCTAAAGGAAGAATCCATTGTTTTAATAAGATCAATGTTAAGTAGGCTTTACTGATAGCTCTTGCAAGGAGAGAGACGCTTGCCATATTTAGGCTTTTAGGTTGAAAGAAAGCTAGAATAAAAAGCCTATATTTGTGCTCCTTGAGCAGTATTCGGTGCCATAAAAAAAGTAGTTGTTTATAGGTAAAGTATAAAGCTAGGTGCAGACATCGACTAGCCAAGCATTGTAATCACTAAGCGTTGTTTATTTAAAAGCAAGTATTGCGTATTTTTTCTTAGTGTGAGTAAGGCTGTGTAAAAAAAAAAAAAAATACTATCCAGTCTCCCCGCTTGTGTTTTAGGTAAATACTTCTCTCATAGCCGTTTACTTTTTGTTTTTTTTTTTTTTTGGGTTAGATCGAAACAGTCTAGATACTTGTAATAGGTAATAGCAATGATTGGTTACTAGGAGTTCTGTATACAAAGGCATAGTGCATTGGTTACAAGTCCTAATAATAAACTCAAATTAAAGCAAGTCCCCCAAGAAGATACGAGAAATCAGGATTCAACAGGGGCCCAATAGGTTTGTTTACGCCTTTTTTTTTTTCTATTTTAAATCACCTTTGAGTGTTTCATCGACTCCGAGAGAATTGTCAAACCTTCCTTCTTTGTCAGCCTGGGACTTGCTACTTTCTTTTTCTTTTTTCGCTTTCATTAGGAGCAATATGGATGGGAAGAAAAAAAAAAAAGGGATCTCAAAACAAAGCTCAACACTTTTGGTTAAGTTGTACAATAAAAAGCGAACTCTTGAGCTCTCAACTACCCACTAGATATGTTACTCAGACGGTCATTGATTGGTAATGAAAAGTGCCTTGAAATGATACACTCTTCTATTGGAAATACATTTATACCTGTAGATCGTTTATAGATTCCGCTATGAAGCTTCTATCTTACGTTTTTTTTTCTTTCTGAAAGGAGTTTTTGTTTTGGCTTTAATTTTTCACTGCCGGAATAAACTCTTTGTGGTAAACGGTGAAACGATTGTTGCTCAAGTACTTTTGACGATTTTTGGGTAGTATCTTTACAGTAACTTTTAAAAACAGAGTTTTGTTTACGATAAGCAACACGTTAAAGTAATAATCGAATGTCTGTTCATTATCTTAAAAAAAGAAAAAACAGGAAGATATTCACAAAGTGTGATTGCTTTGAAAATTAAAACACAAAAAAAGGAGAAGCCAATTTTTTATAGATAGAAAACTCTTGATAGAACTGGTTTGAAAATTTTTTGGTCTATTGCTAGTGCATTAGCAGATAGCTCCTTGATATTTGCAGTTATTGTTTTAAATGGCTTTGTAATATCCAAGCTGATCAGTCTTCTTTTGCAAATTTTGCGTTATCAAAGTAGATATACAACCAGATACGCTGGCGTATCATGCTTCAGGAGATGTTGCCATTTGTGTATGTCTAGACATCCACATATTGGGCTTTTTTTTTTATTGAAAACTAATAACGAGTAAACCCTGTATATCTCTCTTGATGGAGTTAATGAAACGTTTGTTTCAAATGATAGTTTTTTTTAGTCAACAGTGCCTTCACCCATTACACAATAAACAATGGTTAGGGCCTACTACGTAATGTAACCCAAAATACAAGGTAGTATTTATAAAGTTATTTATTGAAGTCTTGTCAAGCTTTTTCTGATTTACAGTACCTAGCTCATGATATATTGTATAACCAAAGCCAAGATTGTCACTATAGCAAAACTTTTGACAGTCTTTTTTTCTAATCTAGGCTACTTTGATTCTCCGAAGAGACTTTTATAAAGAGATACCCTTTATTTTGGTTCACGCTATTTGTATTTTTTTTTTAGCCAATCCCTAAAATATTCTCTCTTCAAATCAATAATTGTTCTTTTAGTTAGTAAAGCACTGTTTTGGTGCTCTTTAAGGGCCAAAAAAAGAAAAAAAAGAAAAGAAAACAGTCCAATGATGTCTTTACATTTGTTTAAAGAAAGCAAACTCAGCTATGACTTACAGCGATGATTTCGCATGATTTCATCTTTTTTTTTTCTTTTTTCTTTAATTCTATTTTAAATCAACTATGACGGATTTACCAGACTATTACGATATACTTGGCGTATCACCTTCTGCCTCTCAGGCAGAGATTCGAGAAGGTAACTATCCAGCTATACATATAAAAAAGCGTTCTTTTTATTAAAGCACGAAACCTGTTTAGCCTACAAGAAAGAAGCGCTTTTGTACCATCCTGATCGATTGGATAGCCATACAAGTGCTACTGAAAAAGAAGAGGCCACACGAAGATTTCAAGTAGTAGCAGATGCTTATTTCACATTAAACGATCAGTCTAGGCGAAGCGCTTACGATAAAACAAGATCGCATCAAGAGAGATTCACTCCATTTTCGTTTGCTACACCTCATGCGTCTACAGCACAAGCAAACCATATATTTGGTGATGTTTTTGAAGAGCTTTTGAAATCTGAAGGTAGCCTATAATTTTTCTCAACTATGTTTTTTAAAAAAAGACTTATCCCATTGTCAGTTGCTCACCCCACCTACCTATGGAGAATCCTTGGAGCAGGAGCAGGAGCTATTCTAGGTTTTATCTTTGGTAATGTGCCTGGCGCAGCTATTGTAAGTGATTTCTCTCTACTTTTTCTTTTTTCTCAATTTGTTTTTGTAGGGAGCGTTCGCAGGGAAAACATTAGGTCAAGTGAGAGATCACAAAGGTATGTATATATATATATATATACAGATTTGTCATAGCAAAGATGACTTAAACGGTGTACATCCATAGGTGTTTCTGTCTATACCGCATTCCAAAAACTGACAAACGAACAAAGAAGAAACATTTTAACCCATTTGTTTACAAGATTTGTTAGTGCCGGTGCCTCAGGCATGATGAAATAATTGAAAAAAAAAAAAAAAGAATAGGAACACACACATATATCTGTATATATATTTACACGTATAAGGATAAATAAATAAAAAGGAAGAGAAGGAAAAGAAAATGCTGCATTTATACCCTTCTTTCCTTTTTTTTTTTTTCTTGGATTCTATTATGATTTTATTACTACGCTGGTATTACTCTTACCCACTCTCGCATTATCTTTCATTTCTTCGACAGTCATTTTGTTTTCTAATCGACCTAGGCCGGTAACAATCTTTTGACGGGACCCCAAAGCGCCAGAAACCAAGAGCTCTTCAACAAGCATACGGCTGTTTTTGATACAGTCTGGCACACTGACACCCAGGTAGCTTGCACCAGAGACACTCAGGTGATGTCCATAATCTTTCTCAAGTGCGTGGTGAAGCGAGCGCATACGCTGCTGGTGGCCCACAAGGTACTGGGGAATACATTGTTTTTGGAGATGGACTTTGGAGGCAATAGGTGTAGCATGGATACCGAGAAAAGTACTGACAGCCTCACGTGCACGCTCAAGCGCCACCTCAGGGTCCAATGCGTCAATCGATACGGGCCCAAAGGCATCATCCCAATCCGAGCCACCCATCATGACCGTCAACTTGGTTGCTTTTTCGGAGGCGATCGGTAAGCTGTTTGAGTCAAAGACGACACCTAGCGTGCCCGGGACGGGGTTCAAATAGGGAGAATCGCGATGGGGCGTAAGAAAGCCAAAGCCATCGTAGCCCAAGGATACATCTTCAGTATAGGCCAGATTAACCACAGCGACATCAGCCGATGGATTATACTTCAGGTGGGGTAGCTTATGTGGAATTAGAGAATCTAGTACGGGTGAGGGTAAGGTCGAAATGATATGGTCTGCTCTAATCTCCCGCTGATCGGTTTGGACTTGCCCTGCTTTCAGCGACCGAACTGGATCGTCTGTGATAATGTCCACATTAGGTCTGGTTTTCAGCCAGTCTGTAATCTTTTTCGGTAGGCTATCCATCCCTGTCTTGAACCCAATCACGCTCATCTTCTCCATCTTTCCGAACCATTCTGGGTCTTCCTTTCGGGATCTGGCTGCCATGCCTCGTTCGCGCATGCTTTGGGTTGCTTGCGATACGCCCTTGATCATTCCTACAACAGCACTGCCATAAACTCTTTCGGCTTCGTAAAGCATGTTCAGAGTTGACTGCAATGACAGCTTCTTTACATCGCCTGCATAGATCCCGTGAATCACAGCACCCATAAGATGAATCGCTGCATGCTCATTAAAACGACGTGACATGAACGAATAAATCGACTCGTCTTCTTCTCCGTCTTTTGGAACACCGTCTTCAAAACGCGAAGGTCTCAAAGGTTCCAAAAGCCCTGCAAGCGGCACGGATTTCAACACAGGGGGACGTTGACGAAGAAACGACCTAAGGTCAGAAGGAAGTTGGTTGATCTCCTTTTGGTAGTAAATGTATCGGTTCTTGGCTGAAGGGTGCGATTTTGGAATGCTCAACAGATGGTCGTTGTTTAAGTCCAAGTGACGAATCTAAAATATAAAAAGGTCTTAAAAAAAAAGGAGAAGGAATAAAGGAGAAGAAGAGGTGGTTAAATACCATTTCTAGAAGAACAGCCCCGTTGGTACCTTCTGGCCGAAGCGTCCTTGGTCCAGCTTCAAACAAAATCGGGTCTTTTTGGTGGTCGTCACTGGCTTTCACTCGACAGCTTTCTATCCAGCCGCCCAAACGCTTCTTGCCTTCTATTAAAGTAATTTTGGTAGTAGAAGGGGCCATACGAGCCAAATAGTAAGCTGCAGATAGCCCAGAGATGCCTCCTCCTAAAACAACAGCAGACATTTTTTCGATAAAACAACAAAAATAAATAGAAAAGAGAAAAAAAAAATACGTTCATTGATGCGGAGAGCTTATCAAATAAATCTCGAGCGTTTTCTTGTTTCACCAAGTGGGCCAAAAAATTCATGCGACGCTACTGATTCTAAACACACATACGCACATAAAAAAGCAGTCAATTGGCTTCTCGCAGGCTTTGGCTCAAGAATATCAACCATTTTATTTTTTCTTGAAAAAGTACTCCTTTTATCCCTTCTATTTTATTTTATTCTATTTTATTTTTTCCAAAGAAAGACTATATCGGCCACGTCACATTTTTGATTTTTGATTTTTTTTTGCTCCCAGTTCAATAAAGGGATTTGAACCTTTTTTCTATTTTACCTTTTTTTATTCCTGTAAAGAACATATATCTTCATAAACACATATAAACGTAAGATCAGGTCTTAAATGCCTAAAAAAAAAAAGAATTAAGCAAAAGTCTAAAGCTTACCTCTTTTTTTTTTACTTGATTTTTTCTCTGTTTTAGTCTAGATGATTGAACGTGATTCCAAAAAAGTAATTCGCTACACAAAGGAAGAGATGATTCGACTACATGACAGTCCGCTTGTAACAAAACCTGATTCATTTCCTTGTTTATCCACTTGGTTTGGGTAAAGTGCTTCATTTCCCTTTTTTTTTTTTTTTATATCAAGACCTCAGCGCCCTTTAATACTTAAATGACTTTCAATTAGTGAGGACTTGGGATCCCCCATTTTGAAAAATATGCTTAACGGTTCAAGTATACCTCGTACAGTGCAAGGTAGCAAAAATTGTGTTGATCATATAAATCACGATTGTAATTTTCTTTCGTTTTCTTTTAATGGTAGATAAAAACATTCTTCTGGGTCCACCTAAAACCAATTTTGCTTCTTCTTTATACGTCAAAAAGAATGAAGTTTGCTCAACGAAGCACAGTACTCGACACAAAACACAACATGTAAAGGAAGAAGAAGAAGCAATAGACTAAAAATGGCTGGAAACTAAGACTCTTTTTTTTTTTTTTTTGGCATAGCTTGAATCCACTCGTCTTCCTCGCAACAACATTAACCACCCAAACAACAGCAATAATAGTAACAACAACCACAGCAACAACCACAGCAATCACCATAACCACAATAACCAAAGTAACTTTGGAGATAAAGGATACAACAACAAAACAAAATACAATACGACAACTAAACGATTTAACAAAAGAGACCATCATCAGTCTAATCGCATGAGGTCCGACGATGGTCACAATGAGAGAGTACCAGAATGGTTAGATTACAGTCCAGAGCCTAAAGTAGAGGAGACAAACACTAACGACTTAGAAATATGGAAATCCTCCATGAAAAAGAAAGAAGAGGGAGCAGAAAAAGGTAGGACAATAAAGGAGACGTAAAAACAGCGAAATCCTTTTGAGCTAATTCCAAACTGTTTTTTTCTTTTTTTTTTAAAAAAAAAACCTTGAACAGAAGCAGAAGAGGCGCTCTCATTCCTTTCAATCGATCAAAGCAACGGATTTGACGATTTCTTTATGACCGATGGTGAGCTTCCCAGTCGTCGTGACAACCAAGCTGGTTCTCGCTTTGCAAAGTTTTTTGCTAAGCGAGAAGAAGAGCCTATGACCACCAGTAGTAGCAGTAGTACAAGTGAGCCCAGATCTATTAGTGTGAATGATTTGTTTGGAGGAAGACAGGCCTTGCCTCAAAGCGTATCTCAGAATACACCCCAGACGACACCTCAAAGCGCACCTCAAAACTCACATCAGATTGTACCTCAAAACGCGCCTCATAATACACCTCAAGGAATGCTCCAAAGCATGTCTCAACATATGCCTCAGAATGCGCCTCCAGCAGTACAGCAAGAGAAAAACAATGGGCGAGTGCTATCTGAAGACGATATTTTGAAATCCTTGGGAGCAAAGAAAAACCAGGAAAAGCCTATGGGCAACGATGCTATAGGATTCAATCGTGTTCTTCAGATCCTTTCTCAACCCAAGGTAAAAACAGACGTTCTTAAAAAGAACCCCGTTTAACGCTACTGTTTTGTTTAGCCTGCTATTGGTAGTGAAGAAGCAGAACCAGCATCAAATGAGACCGAAAAGGTCAGTAGCAAACCATCCACGCCTGCTCTGTCCCACCGTTTTGGCAACACCAACCTGCCCACAGCTGTCTTGCGTCAAATGAGCGCTCGGTCTTCCCCTTCGCTACAGTCTACCAAGACGCCTCCTTTAAGGAACCCGACGGCCAAACCACAACCACAACAACCACAACCACAGCAGCAGCAACAGCCTGTTCCACCCGTACCCTATTTCCCTTATCAACAACCCCCTTACTCACCCCACCAACAGCAGATGATGGACATGTTCCCTGTCAACCAAATGATGCCCCCAAGACCGAATGGAAACAACATGGATCAATTCCTTGCTCCACATATGATCATGCAGCCTCCACCTATGCCTCCCCCAGGCGTACCTACTCAAAACAACGCGCAAAGACCTATGATGCCACCCCATCATCCTTTGATGCAAAGCCAGTTTCCTATGCAAAGAGAAATGATGCCACCCATGCCTCCTTATGTTATGGCAAATGGTAAGAAAAGAAACATGTGTGTACAAGAACCTCCTTTGTTTTTTAACCCGAATTACCAAAAGGCATGCCTCCTCCTCAGCAACTCTTCAACAAGACTCAAGGATGGGAACGTCGGCAATAAACGCAAACAAACAAATCACACAAAAAAAAAAAAAATGGGTGTTTTAATTTAAATGGGGCTAAATGCCACTGTACAAATCTTAGAGCCAGTGTGTCCACCAAATTGAAATACAGGATATTTAACGTGTGAATGATATTTAAAGTCTGAGGAAAGAGTGAGCATATATACACACACACACACACACATATATATATATATATATATATATGCCCCGTCTTGATAAGCTACTTACATTGTTTGAAACTTTCAATTAATTCTTCCATTGTCCAGTTACAGCTAGTGATTAAAAAGAGCCCCTTTTCTTTGTTGATCATTTCATAAGCTGACTCTACGTATTTTTCGCGAGGGCCAAGCTGACCCAGCTTTTTTGCCTCTGTTTGATCTGGATGTAATGAGATGGCATCATACGTGCCTTTATCCAATACTACATCATATGTGTGCTCAAACCACTTGGGATTTGAGAGAAAGTCTACAGTGGTATACTGGATCCACTCCAGATCTCTGTCTTTTACGATCGATTGAGCTAGGGTGACAGCTGATTCAGAGTAATCGATGCCATGCAGCGATTGGTAGCCTTCGTTGGCTAATTCCAGTAACAAGTGGCCATTGCCACAGCCCAGGTCGATGACTCGGCTATCTGTCTGGGATACATTTTCTGTTACCCATTCGACCATGCGCTCTACGCTCTCTTCTCCAAACCAGACTTCTCCGATATCACCGATTTCTTTGAAATTTTCATTTTCTCTGTCATAAACAGTATCCCAACTAATTTCCAGTTATTCTTATAGTACCTTTTCTCTGTATAAGCCTTACTATGATTTTGTACCGAGCTTAGAGGCTTCAAAATCTTGTACTTCAGGTAACTCCATATATATATATATATATAAATAAAAAAAAAGTAGATAAAAAAAGAAGCCAGTCACTCTGCTATTCAAAGAAAATTCGATTTGACTGGGTTTTAAAACGAACAAAAAATAAAGAAGGTTTCTCCTTTATTTATAGACACTCTATTTAATTTTTCCTTTTTTTTTATTTTGCTTATTTTTTCTTTTTTTTTTTTTTTTTTTTTTTGTATAAAAACGGCATGACAAGTTACGTAAAGGTTGAACCTGAAGACGACTTTATCACTTCTTATTTGAATCCAGAGTACTTGAGCGATCTGCCTTTGTCGCCACCGGATTCCTCCTTTGCAGGCTCACCGGAAAAAGCAGCGTCGAATGATTTCTTGTTGGACATGAATCACGACTTGTTGACAGATTGGATGAATCCTTACGCTTTAGAGACCCCCGACTTTCTAGGCACGCTCTTTCCTGCTGGAACACCGATGGAGCCTGCGAAAAAGAAGCGAGGACGCAAGAAGCGAGAGGTCCAGCCTGTGACGCAGCCCAGTTTACTTGCACCCAAGCCTAGCGTGGCCCTAACACCCCCTGCAGAGATGAAGCCCGAAGTGGAAAAGGACACACAGCTTGCCAAACGACAGGAGCGATTGATCAAAAACCGAGCGGCCGCCCTGTTGTCTCGCAAGAGAAAGCGTGAGCATCTGGACTCTCTGGAGGATGAAAATAAGCGACTGAGCAGCCAAGTGGACGAATTAGAAAAGAGAGTTCAGGCACTGGAGAAAGAAAATTTCGAGCTGAAACAGAAATCGGGCGGGACTACGAATACGAGCACAAAGGCTACAAGCCTAGTATTTATGGTACAACCTTTCTCTCTCCCTAAAAATAGCCAATGTCTAATTGCTTGCTAGATCTTTTTCTTTTCGTTTGCCCTGTTCTCTTTCCCTACCCGAGGTCTTTCCAGCAGGCCATTAACCGTCGGCGGGTCTCCATCAGCCATCCAAAGATACCCTTCCATCGACAGCGCAAGGTAGGACAGAATGAATAAGCACAAAAGTAACTGATCTGTTAGTTATGCTGTCACACCCTTCTGCAAACATGATAACTGTAACCAGCAAACGAAGGATCTTGTCCTCATTGACTCTGTACGACCACGAGACCTTCAGACCTGGATTAACCGTAAGCTAGAAAAGACAGAGGAGAGTTCGCAGTCCCATCTCTACCTTTACTCCAAAGAGTTCTCCCAGATGGCTGCTGCTGCCACTACCAAGCCAGACACGCGAAAAGGAAAGCCAATGCTCTCTTTGATTTCCCCCTTTAACCAGACATCGGATATATGCGATCGCTACCTGCAGATTGATGTACAGGTGCTTGGGTCCAAGGTGATTGATGGCCACCTTATGTCGCTGCACCAACACGATTACCCTTCAGCTCTTCTTGATGGTATGAAACAAAACCTGATCACCTTCCCCCGCATGAAGAAAAAGACAGCAAGCCAGAGCATCTCGCCCCCTCAAAAAAACAACACCAGAGGTAGTCGGGTACTGTTGGCTTGAAAATAAAATCCCCTCTCTCTCTCTCTCTCTCTCTTTTTTTTTTCTTATAACTTGTATTTATTTACATAAAGATATTATTTTCTCTTTTTGTTTTTTGTTTTTTTGTTTTTTACAAAAAAAGATAGCATGGCATTTTCTTTTGCATCGTCAAGCTTTACTCGCTTTCAAAGACAGCAGCCATACCCATACCAGTACCGATACACATCGAGGTGACACCCACCTTCTTGTTTTGACGCTTCAATTCGGGCAAGAGAGTGGCGATTTGACGGGCACCAGTGCAGCCCAAAGGATGGCCAAAGGCAATAGCACCACCCTTGGGGTTGACCTTTTCAATAGGGACACCCAGCTTTTCAACCGAATAGACGGCTTGTGAGGCAAAGGCTTCGTTGATTTCGTAGATGTCAACGTCTTCCAACTTGAGGCCGGCACGTTCGACAGCCACAGGGATAGCATAGGCAGGACCGACACCCATGATCTTGGGGGGAACACCCACAACAGCCGAGGTGATGTATTTACCAACAATAGGCAAACCGTGCTTTTGAGCAGTCTTACGCTTCATCAAGAGCACAGCAGCGGCACCGTCAGAGACTTGAGAGGCGTTACCGGCAGTGGTGCAGCCGTTTTCATCGAAAGCGGGCTTTAACTTACCCAAGCCTTCAGCGCTTGTGCCGGGACGGACACCGTCATCACGGTCTACGGTGACCTTTTGTTCGTTACCTTCCTTGTCCAGAACGATGGCTTCCAAAGGAATGATTTCTTCAGCAAACCAACCATTCTTTTGGGCTTGGACAGCCTTACGGTGAGAGTCGGCAGCAAAAGCATCTTGCTTGGCACGAGTGACGTTGTATTCAGCAGCGACGTTTTCAGAAGTAATACTAAAAAAAAATAAAGAGGGTTTAGAATCAAGCGTTCGGTTTGTGCTCATGACATACCCCATAGGAAGAGTACAGTCGGCAGCAGCAGGGCAATTGTCGCTGATAATGTCGGAGGTTTGAGCAAGAGAGGCAGCACCGTAGTTCTTGGTCATCGATTCAACACCAGCACCGATGCCAACCTCGATCAAACCGGCTTGGATAGCAGTGGCCACTTGAACCACGGCTTGAAGTCCAGAAGAACATTGACGGTTCACAGTGTTTACAGCAGATTGCTCAGGGAAACCGGCATAAAGAGTAGCCATACGGGCGTTGGTGGCACCTCCACCAGGGGGCAAGACGTTGCCAACCACAATATCGTTGACAATAGCAGGATCAACCTTGGTCTTTTGAACCAAGCCTTTCAAGACACCGGCCAACATCTCTTCAGGGAGAGTGTCTTTGAAACCACCCTTACGGGCACGAGTGATAGCAGTACGGAAAGCACCCACAATAACGATATCTTCAGGTGACTTGACACCTACTTTGTTGGCAATTTGATCGGAGGGAGCCAAGTGGCTGGAAACTTGTTGAAGACGAGAGGCCATAGTTATTTAGATTTAATAAAAGAAGAAAAAAAAAAAAAAAAAAAAAAAAACGGAAACGCTCCCCAAAAAAAAAATAACTATTTAAACACTAGCAATTTAGAATGCCGATAATAATGTGGAGTAAGCAAAAATACTCGTTCATAGTGTTCATGTGAAAATTATCCTTTTTTCAAGCTTTTAATGCTGACGAATCAAAATCCTACCTAAAAAAAAAATAAAAATAAAGTAAGCCTGAATGCTTTCAAACGTTCTTCTCACAAGAATGTGTGGGTAAACACTAACTGGGTTCAGATGGCTGTTTTTTCTTTTTTTTTTTTTTTTTTTTTGAGCAATCATGATAATAAAATGTATTCAAAATAGCACCTTGTAAAATTTTCATTTGCTGTGAGTTTGCACACGCACAGGCATCCTTTTTTTTTTTTTTTTTCTTCTGCATATTAATATGGCTGAAGATCTAGTGCCTATAAACAAAGAAGAGAAAGTGACCTTTTTCAAAAAACGCTCTACCAACAAAAGCCTTAGAAAACGTAAAGCCGATACCAAGTCAAAAGATTCTGATGAGGACTTTGATTCAGAAGATGACACTACGTCTTCCGTAGTTACCAAAGCCCGAAAAACAGGTCTGAATCCCTTTGTGCAGAGTACACAGAAGAGACGTATGAAAAACGACGATGAAGAGGATCAAAACGAGTTTAGCATGCATTACGCTGCCGATCGATCAGCTTCGATCAAAAAAGACGATGCCACTCGGTATGACACCGAATGGGAACTGGAAAAAAAAGAAATCGATGCCAGAAAGCAATCCAAAGTAGTTGCTCCCAAAAAAGAAGTTTTGAATTCGAAAATGTCTGTGGGTCCCCAACGAGCCCCTGCGAATCTAAGAGTTACCGCTCGATTCGACTACCAGCCTGACGTCTGTAAAGATTACAAAGGTAAAAAAAAAAAAAAAAAAAAAAAAAAGTCGTTTACAAGAAAGTACACTCAACGCGTAAACAGAAACCGGCTTTTGCGGCTATGGTGATTCTTGCATTTTCTTGCACGATCGTGGGGACTACAAAACTGGTTGGCAATTAGAAAAGGAATGGGAAGAGGCAAAAAAGAGCGGTACACGATTTGGTGCTACCGATGCCAACAAGTACGCTATTTCGGAAGAGGATGACTCGGATGAAGAACTGCCCTTTGCCTGTCTCATCTGCCGAGAAGAGTTCAAGAATCCTGTAGTGACTCGATGCAATCACTACTTTTGTGAGGCTTGTGCTATCGAAAATTACAAAAAAACTACAAAATGTTTTGCCTGTGGCATGGCAACACAGGGTGTATTCACAATAGCAAAAAATATTCTCGCCAAACTAAAACAAAAGAAAGAGAGATTGGCTATGGCCAGAGAAGACGAGAACAAGAGTGATCAAGAGGAGGGAGACGACTTTATTGAGGGATTGGAAACCAGAGACGATTCGGACCAAGACTCTGACGAGTAGTAGTGTAATAAAATAACTTGATCTGCATTTATTGTGCATGATCAACTGCATCTTACCATGGAAGGTCATCTGTCTCGTATCGCCCCTGACTTTTCAACCTGGGAGTAATAGTGTTTTCTTGAAAAGTCTTTATATATACAACACACAGCCTTTTTGAAAACTCACCAGGTTTTGTAACAGTATTTCATTTCAATGCGTTAGACACCTCTTGGGTCAGACTCAAAAGTGTGTCGGCCTAATTGCTTTTACATATGCAAAGAATCCCATAAACTTTGCAAAAGGACATCAGCAACACGTAACTTTGTTATACAATTTCCTTTCTTGGTCTTTTTTTTATAGTAGCCTCCTACAATGCATTAGAAGTATCAGAGCTTTTGAATCTTTCTTCTTATTTACGCCATAGGACACACACTTAAACTTCTCTCTTTCTAGAGATTCAATATGGTTACCCTGATCATTCAGTGCACTCTAAACCAAGAATGTAACTTGGAAGGTTCTATTGAAAATCAAAGTCCCTGATATACAGTATCTCGGTACACGATATAAAGCTTTTATTATTGTTTTGCATGAAACCGGTAGGATGGGATTTGTTGCTATAAAAATAAAATATATCTATTTAAACGTTCAAGTAGTGTAAAATGTAATTTAGGTAATCTGTTGATATTTTACTCTCCACCGAAAGCAGCTGTTTTTGCATTATGGTTGTATATATTTAGATAAAAGTTAGCAGGTACAATCTATACGACATGAACACGCACTTTAAATAAATTTATTACCTAGGCATTTGCCTTTATTAAAGCACCAAAAACAAGCTATATATAAACTCGAAATAGCCTACCAATAGCAAAGTGTAGACCTTTGGACAAATAAACTTGACGATTTCAATAAAGGATACTGGCTGTTTTTTTTCTTTTAGTCAAGCCCAGTTTCTTTACCGGGAATTTGTCTCTATCGTATTCTTTCACTAAACTAACAATAAAATCAAACAAAAATAAGGGCTTATCAGGCATATATATGGCAGATGGCATGGCTTTAAATTTTTATCCAAAGACGTTAATGTTTATCGTTATCTTCCGGAGGTTTAAACCAGTCATTGTTCCATTTTTAGAAACTCTTAAACTGCGTTAAATAGAGAATGCTTCAGGAAAAAGCAAAAAAAAAAAAAAAAAAACGGCTACTGTAAAGGTTTAAAGATAGATGTGATTACAGCTTTTGTATACGTTTTCTAAAGCAGAAAAACAAATTCAAGTATGAATCTCTCTAATGGATACACTTTTACAAAATCTATAAAAAAAAAAGTAAGAAACAAAAACTTCTCTTTTTGAACTACAAAGGTCGTGTGTCAAGACACGTTCCAATGTTCTTTCTCTTTTTAGCAAAGATTCAATTGTATTTTACAATGAAAACTATAGACTTGGTATTAAAGACGAAAAAAAAAAAAAAAACAGGTTTGAGTCTCTGTTACCTATTACCTGAGACATGTCTAAGATTCTTTCAATTACAAGCGTATGACAAAAGATGTAAACTTCTACAGCTTTTAAAAACCCTATCAATGTTATACGAATACCATACGTTCGGAGAGGAGGGGAAGTTTCGTGTAACAAATAGCTTGAGTAGCAGTGGTAGTGTGTACAAGAAAAAACGAGTTTTCTTTTTTGTTTCTTTTCACCTTGGCCTGCCTCTTTCGTACAGAGTTTGAGTGTCTTTAGCAATTCTTTTTTTTCTTTTTTTTTCTCCCGAAATATTTTTTTTCAGTCTTCAGTAGAAAGTAAAAGATAGAAGCTTGTGTTTTTCTTCATGACGAGCAGAGTCGGTGACTGAATTGTTTTGGTTGTAATTTCTTTAAGGAAGGAATGACCTCTTTCCCTTTTTAAGTTCTATCGGTATTCAGCTGTAACTTTTTGGTAGTTTGTTTGAAACTTAGAGGCACATGTGTTGTTATTAGTTTTAAAAAGGCTTAAATGTCTATTTTCGGCCAATCTACGGGACAAGTGTTATGTGCCTTGGCCTTCAAGAAAAAAAAAAAAAAGGCACTTTTGAAAGTGACTCTTGTTTCTTATAGAGATTTGGGTGGTTTTTTCATCTATCAAAGCTGTCATATAAACGGCCTGCCACTTTTTTTTATAGCTCTTTGTACACGAGATTTGATCACCAAAAGATTTTTTTTTTTTTTTTTTTTTTTTTTCGTATTTTGACTTGAGAATATTCTCTTTATTTTCAAAGCGTTTTATCTTACCATATAAAAAATATATAAAAAACGGCCCTTGACTACACGAGCAAGAAAAGACGGAGTCTATCTGTGGGTGATCGTAGTAGCACAAAATGACACTGTAAAGGTTTCATTTTTTAGAAAAAGGAGGTTGCTTGAATGACCGAAAAAATGGAGAGGATCAGGGTCTGTCAATAGGAGAGAAACAACAGATTTCTATTTAGAACAAAAACGAAATATTGGGCAACACTAAAGACCCTTTTTATAGATTGAGGAGTCAGCCTTATTATTATTACAGATCGTATTTTAAATGTGCAAAAAAAAAAAAAAAGGACAAATGGAAAGGGGATTATATGCCAAAACGCTTATTTCTTGCGCAGAATCATAGATTCATAATAATAATAAAATCTGTACTTTTATTACACGGTTTTATATACAATCGTTTCCGGATGAAAAAAAAACGGGGGGAGAGGTAGACTTTTGTTTCTTTCTTTTTATTCTGAACCTTCTTCTTCAGAGGATCCTTGTGCTTCGGAGTCATATTCTTCAGGAACATCGCTGGCGCTATCAGGAGCGAAATCCTCATCAGCTAATACAAAACAATCAATGTGAGTAAACAAGGTCAAAATGTTTTAGGTAAACTTTACGGCTTTCGTCTTCATCATCGTTGGCTCTCAAAGCACCAGGGGTTTCAACCTTTCGTCTCTTTCTAGCAGCATCATAAGCTTCGTCTTCTTCATCGTCGTCATCGTCATCGTCAAGACCAGCAAGGTCTGTATAGGTGATAACAGCATCTTCGCTAGCTTCGGTCTTGATCTTGATCTTTCTCTGTTTCAAATAGTCTTCAATATTAGCATATTCCTCTCGGTTGATGCTAGAGAATTGAATATCGCTTCCACTGGTCATTCGGAACTTCATATCAAATGTGCGCGAGCTACCGGCAGATTGTCCCACACGAGAGAAAGTAACGACACCAATTTCGTGAATGGAGATGTAAGTGGGTGGTTTGGGGATAAAGAGCAGACTTTTCTCGAGTGGATAGAGAAAGCCTTCGTTGGCCTTCATGGAACACTTCATGGCAAATGCGCCATGGTGACTCTTGTATGTGCTGGTAGATATCACCTTGCGTCCAGTCAAAGCTCGGAAAACATTGCTGACGACTTCATAAGTAGGTGCATCGTAGTGCTTTTGAAGTTTGTTTTCGTATTTCTCTTCCAAAACGGAATCTTCCAAATTCAAATCAATATCAATCTCTTCTTCTCTTACAAATTGAAATACTAGGAAAGGATATTTTGTTTGGCCCTGTCTAAGAGGAGGATCCAAACCGATCTAAGGGTTCAAATAAGACATCCTGTGTTTTTATGTATGCCTTGTAAAATCTTACCACAAACAAAACATGCACATCGTCGGGCTTCAGTAAGAGAAAGAGTTGTACGATATTGGAATAGAGAATCTTGTAATCGTAAGTCTTACCACGCAAACGCAAAAAGTCTTGATACATGTCGATATTGTAACGACCGCGAGGTGTCAAACTCAGGATCTCTTGGAATTGTACAATATTCTCGGTGGTCATCTGACTGAATTCCAGTTTGGATTTTACTGTCTCGTAAAAGACCATGTCTGCGTTCACTTCCTCTTCTTCATCTCCGGATGGACCGGCATCCTCTGTGTTTTCTTTGGCTACTGTACCAGGAACATAGAAGGTACAATCCATGAGCTCATCAATCTCTTTAGGGTGTACTCCTTCCGGTGTAGGCTGGCCAGGGTCGACAAAGTTGATGGCCACTTCGTTCTTGCCTGGTTTATTGGTAGCAATGGCCTTGCTCAAAGGTAGTTCAAACATCAACTTGTTACCCACAGTGAAATTCAGATTGGAGTCTTGAAAGTCGGCTTTTCCCCAATTCCAACCTCTAACACTCACTTCTTTTGTTTCTAAAGGCAGTTTATAAAGTAATCGAAGAGCGTCTTTTAATTCTTCATAATCCTAATTCAAGTTGGCGTTAGAAGCGTTTTTTATACAACGATCGGTAGTAATTACATCAGCTTTGAAACCATCGAATTTATGAATCGTATTGTTCTTTAAAGCAATTCTTAATTCAAAGTCTCTTGCTACTTTGATCCAACCCATCTTTTTGACTTCTTCAGGTGAGATCAAAACAGTTCGATCGCGAGGTCCTTTCCAACCCATGCCATTTTGAGCTAAACGAAAACGTCCTGCTTCAGCTGAAAGTCCACAGAAGATAGTTTGATAATCCAAGGTTTTTTTATCTGACATGGTTTTACAATAAAAAAGAAGGGCGCGAACAAAGAAAAAAATAGGTATTTGAAGACAAGTTTTTTTTTTTTTTTTTTTTTTGCGCGTTTTTTTTTTTTTTTTTTTTTTTTTTTACGTCACAATGCAAACGATTGAGAAAGTTTCATTTTCCGACTTTTTCATCAGCTTTTTGTTTTTATTTTGTTTTCATTCCTCACTTTAAGTTCATTATGAATTTTTCACCTTATTCACCTTCACCTGATGACGACAGAGGCACTCGCAAAAGTTTTAAGCAACCTATACCTGGTTTCAGCTCTTACCAAGCAGGTCATGCTCAATCCATTGCTGAACAAGGAGGGTTAGGAAACAACAATAGCAGCAGTAGCAGCCAAACTACCAACAACAGCCATGTGCGTGTAAATAAGTTTGAGACAGCTGTGCCTATTCGAGTTGATATCGAGGCAGCTTTATGCTATGTCTTTGGTCCTATTACAGGTTCGATACATATAGATAGATGTGTGTGTGTGTGTGTGTGTGTATAACAGTACTTTTTAGGCTTGTTCTTCTTGATCTTTGAAACGCAAAATGACTATGTTCGATTCCATGCATGGCAGGTAAAGCCAAAAAAGAATCGATGGATCAGTGTTAATATAACGCTTTTTTGAAGTCATCACTCGTCTTTTCTGCCCTGATGTTGTTTCAGTTTTTGGTATTATTCATTTCCAGCTTCTTATCCTGGCTATTGTTTTTCTTTTCGACAGGACTTTTGGCTTATTTAGTGTATGTGTTTTTTATTTTATGTTTCTTTAGTACAAAAAAAAAAAAAAAAAAAGGAGAGAGAGAGAGATTGGAACTTTATTTGAAAACAAAAACAAATTAGGTACCGCGCTTATCTAGATGGTGTATCGTTAGAGAGATATGAAGTACCTTACTTTGGCATGATGGCTTCAGATTGGGTGGATTCAGAGTAGAGAGATTCAGATCAAATCAAATACCCGCTTATTTTGAACAGAGAGAAAAGAGATACCAGCCAACTCCTTTATATATATATAATAAAGCCACAATGCATACATGTACACACACAAACACACACACACAGCCTATTTACATAGTCCATTATTTGTTTATTTAACTATAAAAACCAGAAAAAAAAAAAAAAAAAAAAAACTTTGTGGAGTGAATGACGGAGAGCATAATGTAAATGAGTGTATGTATAAATAAAAAGCTGAATTTTAGCTGGTATAACTTGAACTCTTTGTGGAGGAAGATCGACTGCTTCCTGGTAAAGTCGAAGGATTCATAGAATGGGTCATATTGTTAGCCGCAAGGCTTCCTTTAGGTATTCTTTCTTGTATTTTTCTCTTGTGCGCTTGTGCTAAAGTAAAAAAAAAAAAAAAAAAAAAGGGGGGGGGAGGGGAGGGGAGGCTCAGAACCAAAAGAGATTTTAGTGTATGTGTTTACCTTGTTTCATAAGAGCTATTCTATCTAGATTTTGAATCACCAGATTTAGATGCTCCACCCACATTTTTCTTTCTTCTTCAGATCCTACATAGAGGATGTGAGGGGTGGCCGTGCCGACATAGGTTGAGTTGAGATTATCGATACCAGCCATAGAAGGCAGGAGTTCGATACAATGAGCGATACCACCAGCCTCTTCCTTTGTTAGCGAACGTACTCTGGCACGATCAAGAACGATATGACCTTTGTACTGTAGACGTGTTGTGGTGTCCTTTTGTTGGATGACGCGAGCAAACACCAGAAAATCGCTAAATAAAACGTACTTTCTTTCTTCGCCTACAGACCGTGTGCTGAGATTCACGCGGCAGAGATTGTGTTGTAAGAGCAACCTCCGCTCTGCAACGTCGTTAAAGGGACAGCCATCCAGAGCTTTGTGGATTCTGTAGACTTTGTCTACATTTTTAGAGTCCGCTATTCTAATCCAACCTATCAATATGCACTCTGCAGATTTCTTTCTTTACCTATCGTTCAGCGTGTGCTTGAATTGGGTCATCCATTGTTTACACTTGAGCAGCCCAGTGTAATCAGGATGCATAGGAGGGGTCATGTCCGATAGCTGAGAAATCGTTTCAAAGTAACGAGGGATACAAGCGGCAGGCGATTGTAATAGCGAAAGCAAGTCCGTTTGTGCTAACGCTTTTTCTTTGCTCTTTTTCTACAATTGCATACGACAAGAATAAATTTCTTTGGCATCGCTTAATGTATGTGTATGTATGTGTTTACTTGCTTCGATAAATTTTTTAAAAGGCTCATATCTTGACAAACGATCCAAAGTGGTAATAGAAACAGAATAGTTGTTGTAATAACTGCGATAGGCTTCGAGTTTCGGAAACTGCTCGTGAAAATAGGTGAGTGAGTTTAAGGCGAATCCTGTTTTGTAAAAGAAAGTTTACCCAAGATTGAAACACATCCGATAAAATCTGTGTTGGGCCCCACATCCGCATTCTAGAAAAAAAAAAAAATAAGATTTCTTGTTGTACACCCTTTCGGTGTAACCCTTGCTTACCTTTCATTTAGACTGTGTAAAATGAATTGATGAATATCTATCAGGTCATGAAAGTTACCAAAGAGCCAATTATAGGAGCTTTCAGTACAGGCAGGCTTTTTGGCAAAAGGGTTAATGGAGGAAGATTGCTTTGTTTCTTTTTTCAAGGGGGACAGAAAAAACTGTTGCACCAAAGCAAGCGAGTTTGTATAACTTTGCTCTGATTTGATCAGTGTTGCTACCACTTGTTCTCGCTTCCGATACATGTATTCGTGATCTGTACAGTGACCCAAGGCCGCCTCATCCAGATCGTCATAATCCAAACTATCGATCAGATCAAAATCGCTGTTTTCGGCAGTAGTAGTCATGTAGTGAATAGCAGAAGACGCATTGGAAGGTTGATCAATCGACGAGAACGAAGCTGCTGTTAAATAGTCCGTCGAGGTAAATCTACTCGTATTGGTTGTACTTGATGAGCTAGTAAAGCTTCCTCTTGGACTGTGATAGTCGGGCATCGCATTGAATGCAGCAGCGGCAACTTCTTGTTTACTTTGATTCATTTCCCTTTACCAGAAAAAGAACTTGAAAAAGAAAATACAAGATTGATAGACACTTGAAAATGCAAGAAAGAAAAATAAAAAAAATAAAAAAAAAATGCAAGAAAGAAAAGAAAAAAACTAAATAGGGGAACCTCCCTTTTTTTTTTTTTTTTTTTTTTTTTTTTTTTTTTTTGGTTGTTGCTTTTTTCGCACCAAACAAAAATAGTGGAGTACAATTTCCATTTATTGTTTTTTGAACAGTGAAACGTAAGATATAATACTTTCAAGTACTTCCTTGTCTCAATGTAGGACATTAGTCTTGTCATACTGGAGTCAATATACAAAAAAGTATTTCAGCACTTTGATAACAGGCAAAAAAATGGCCTGAGTTTTAGGAGTGTATATGCTGACCAAGACAAAAGAGACTTCTCTCTTTCTCTCCTTACGCGTGTTTGTGCGAGGTCTTTTAAAAAGAAAGGGTTGATTGGGCAGTGTTTTACAATCTATTTTTAAACAAAGGTAAACAAGAGACAAGAGGATGATGACGCGATGGTTGTCTCCGTCTTTTGGCCACTGACAGACTAAGCCACAACGCAAAAAAACTAAAGATTTTGGTTTTGTCTGTGCTCAATGAGCCTTTTTTTTTTTTTTTTTAGGAGGTTAGTGGTAACGGAGGACGAAGCTAATATTGGTAGTTAGTTGAAGAATATCCTGTTTCATTTTAAAAGGCCAGCCAATGATAGCGCTCGTCAGTACAATGTTAACTACACAGTGTTCCCTTGGGTATAGGTTAGTGCTGACTATTTTAGAAATAAGTACCGTGCATTTTCAAAGGGCAAATTGACATATATGGAACTCTATTTTTTTTTTTTTTGGCCCAAAGGGAACGATCCTCTTCTTTATTTCGACCAACTATGGATCCTCAAGAGTTTGATACTTGGTTTGCAGCAGTAAGGTCTCTGCACATATATATATATATATATATATCCGTATGGGTTTCACACAAACCTTCTCTAAAGAAAGCCCAACAAAAAAGGTTCCTGAGTTTCTATCCAATCATTTCATAGCTTTTACTGCTCTTTTTTTTTTTTTTTTTTTTTTTTTTGGACTGACAGTGTTTTGAACATTTATCACTTTGTAAATAGATCGTGACTTGAGAAAAATAAGGCGATTTCCTTTTCAATTTTAATATCCTTTTTTTTTTTTGTTATTGTTTACAACTAAAGAGGATTGGTTTCTGTAGTTTATAGAACGAATGTTTAATGCAATTCATTTTATATAATGAAGAAAAAAAAAAAAAAAAAAAAAGAAAGTCCAGAATAAGAATCAGAAAGAATAATAGAAATGGAATGACAGTTCACTCTGCTAAAAGAAAAATGTCAATTACACCGGGACTTTGACGAAAAGAATATTTTTAGCCCAAACTTCCGCTGGTAATAAATTGCTAATTTATTTAAAGTGAATCAATAAAGAGGGGGGGGATCCGCTAGAGTTTTGACAAGTAGGACGACGGGGTGCGTACAGGGGAAAGGCCTATTTACCATTTGTTGAGATGACTACAGTCCAATGCAAAGAGAGAGAGAAAAAGAAAAACTGAAAACAGAGCGACCAGATATAGACTGACAGATAGGCCCTCCCGGCTAAATATTGTTAGAAACAAACAGTAGGAGAGCCCAAGAAAATTACGTAAGCTACCCTTCCCAATTAAGGTCGGACGACGGTGTGTATGATTGGGCGATTAAAAAAAACAACGTGGCCAATCGTGTAACATTAAAACATGTCCTTTTCATATTAAGGACAGAGAGCTTCTTAGCGATTGGGTCTTTCTGTTCCCCGTGCTGCGTCATGTTTAGACAGAAAGACCACGCGGTAAGAAAAACGTGTCTTTGACTTTTTATAAAAAAAAGAAAAAAAAAAAAGTATAAAATGGAAAGCCTTTTAAACTTTTATTTCCTTAACATTTTTATTATTTTTTTTATTTTATTTTTCTTTTCTTGTTACCAACAAGCCATCCACATATCCACATCCACTTTTTTTAAATATGCAACACAACACTACATTTAAGAACGAAACTACTATTGAAAAGCCTAAGCGCAAACAAGTCAAAAACGCATGTGGTAAAGTATATACAAGTGTTTGCCCCCCCCCCTAGAGAAAGCACTAACACCAATTGGGGGTTTTTTTTTTCTAGTCAACTGTCAAAAGGCATGCAAAAAATGTGATGATGGAAGACCTTGTAAACGATGTGTCAAGCTCGGATTAACCGCCACATGTCGAGATTCTGATCGTAAAGAACGTAAAAAGGGAGTCAAGCGAGGACCTTACAAGAAGCGTCAGGGATTTACCAAAGATCAGCCCGTCTATCCCAAATTGACAGAAGAACCCCCTATGATGGTACCCAGCCAGACCCAATGGGCCAGTAGTCAAGACTTTGTGGGTTATAATCAGCCCATTCTTTCTTTATCTCCCACAAGTAGCTTTGCCTCTTCCGATGACACGTTACACTACGCCTATGGATTTACAGACAACAGCGGTTTATTGGATCAATATTATCCCACCGATCTTTGGGAGACCACCCAATTCGAGAAGCTATTGTCAATGCCCATCGAACAGGAGCAGCAACAATACGAGCTGAATCTGTTTGAAGAACCTTCCTATTGGTACCCAGTTCATTCATCTGCATCTACACTAGCATTACCTCAACAGCAACAAGCATCTTACTTTGATTACAATATACCCACTCAATTCAATCAATGGGTTTAAACACGCCACTATATACACACACACACACACACACATACACACACATATATACATATATACACACGTACATCTATATCATCCTTTCCCCTCTATTCTATCAACACTAATGATATACACCCACTTTAGACGCATCTTTACCTTTTCACAGATACAATCAAAACAAAACAAAAAAAAAAAAAAAAACAAAAAAAAACTAAAAAAAAACTAAAAAAAAACTAAAAAAAAAACTAAAAAAAAACTAAACAAAAAACAAGCTTCCACATCCAAAATTTTTATTTTACTTTCTAGACATTCCCCCCTCACCCTTTTATTTTATTTCTCTTGCCCTTTTATTTTCTTTCTATGCCCTTTTATGACTTGTTTTATGAATTTGTTTTTGTATGCCATTTCTTTATGCCTTTAATCACTTGTTACACCTAATAAAATTATATATTCTCGAGTAAAACTCTGTCCAAAGTTTCTATAAATAGCCGAAAAAACATTTGATAAATCAACAGCAAAAGGTTGACTCATTAAAAGAAAGTGTACAGCCTATTATAGAAGATCGATAAGCAAAGAGGAAAAGCCCTGTTGTAAAAAAAAAAAAAAAAAAAAAAAGTGATGCAGGCCCTAAAAAAGGAAAACCACGTGCAAGATCCTCTCTTTTTTTTTTTTTTTTTTGATAAATAAAAAACAAAAGGGTTCAAAATAAAGTGTAAAAGAAAAGAGGGAGAGAGAGAGGAGGAGGGGCTAGTGTTGTATCGGCCATGCTGGATAATCACTGGTGACGAAAAAATAAGTAGCCAAAAAGGTATTCTTTCGTTATTTTGGTTACTCCGTTTTCTCTTTTGATAAAAAAGGCAATCTACACTCTCTTGAACCACTTTCAAGTTTTTTTTTTTTTTTTTTTTTTTTTTTTAAAAAAAAAAAGTCCGGTGTCTTATAGTCTATCCTCAGCCAATGTTTGCCAACAGAACGTGCCAGGCCATGCTTGCGCTCCTATTTATTCAACAGAGTGTTCATCAAGCATGTCTGTGTAAACTATGCAATGTTTTTGGCCACATACACAGATCGATGCAGGGGTGTAACAGATTTTTGGGTATCGCGTTATCGGTAAAAGATAAGTTATTGCTATGAAAAGAATGGTTTTTATTTCCAAAATAGCCATTTTTTTAATTGAGCATTGAACCGACTTTGTTTCGATTGATTGTTTTTTTTTTTTTTTTTTTTTCTTTGTATGCTGTAACGTTTCACTTGATGTTTGAAAACTTGTTTTTACGAAAAAAAAAAAAAAGGGCAAAAAGAGGCTGAAAATTAATGTAAGGTTTACAAAGGGACAGTACGGCGTTTCAAAAAGTACAAGCATTTACCCAAAAGAAGAATGTCCTTGATGTTCATCAGGAAATCATACGTGATAGCTTAAACGGCTTATTTCTATCAAGCTGTAAAGATGTTTTTCTGCAAAAAAAAAAAAAAAAAAAAAAAAAAAAAAAAAACAGCCTATCCGGGCTATTTTCTGTAACATGGATTGAAAACAGAACATTTCCCTTTGTGTGTATGGATCGCCTTACAAGAGAGGCGGTGGCACTAAAAGGTTTCTCGTATAGAAAAAGGGACACTATCAAATAATGCCCAACTCCCTTACACACCGAGAAGCACTCCTCCAAGTTTTTAATGTATTTCTCAAATAGGCGAAAAAGAAAATGGGCCTTGTTTATTTCATTTACAATCAGATGGGTTTTGGGGTGCAGACCAAAAAAGGCAAGTATGGGATCCCCTGCCCTCGATACTATTTGGTAGTGAGGCCCATTCGATCCAACAGGGATCTAAACCTTATTTACTCTCGGCTAAAAGATACTTTGTAGGACAAGAAAATGAGAGGCGTTTTTATAAAGACAGAATCGATATGTGTTGCCTCTGTTCAGGTTAACTGTTGTGTAAGTATGGGTTCAACGTTCTTTGAATAAGCCTATTTCAAGAAACACTCCAAATAGATTGAAAAAATAGCTTTTTTTTTTTTTTTTTTTTTTTTTTTTCTATCAGAGCAGAAAAAGTCCTATAATAAGAGCAAATAAATCTTTTCAATGTTACATTCAATCGTATAGACACGTACAACCTACGCCTACTAAAGAGAAGGGCAACGCGTATAGCACGTGACCGATCTTCTGCAGAGCCTTGTTTGTAGTGCTTATAGGAAAAAGCGAAATTATAAAAAAAAAAAAAAAAAAAAGAGATATCGGATCATCGCTTAGCTCTGGCAGTGAAAAGTCATTTTTTTCATCTAAATAAACACAAGGTTTAGTAAGGACGTGTTGCGCTTAAGCCTGAGTAGGGTCTATTGTTTCTAGACAGTAAAGTATCTTGGTTACGTCTTAGTACTTTTAGTCTCCCTCGGGTCTCATTTTGCCCAAAAATAGTAATATAGCACTTGGTTTAAGCAATAAAGAGTTAACGCGTTTTTTATTATGATTATTATTATTTTTCTTATCCAGCAGTTTCTAAAGAAAGCTGAATGATTCAAAAGAGTCTCTAAACAGCCAATCGTCATCGAGGGTAGCTTGCTCCTTATCTTGATCTCCGACACCTTTTTTTTTTTTAAAATTTTCTTTACTTGATTTTTATTTTTTTCCTGCAAAAAAAAAAAAAAAAAAGGAAGTGTGTGTTTGATTATCAAGAAAATGTCTCGTAACGCAGAAGATAGACCTTCAGTTAGAAAAATGAGTAACCGAGCGTCCTCTGTCATAGCCAATGAGATTATACCACCACCTGTTCATTTTGAATCGTTTCGAACGAATGAGGAGCATTTGAAGTCTATTCGAAATAAGAAGATTCGAAGTTTTTACGAGGTAAATAAACAAACAAAAAACGCAAAGGGTGGGGGGTTCTTGGATAACATCTGCCTGTGGATAGCATCAAAACTCAATGATAGCAAGATTTGTTCATGTTGATAAAGTGATCAATTCCCTCGAGAAAGGTGAAACGTTACTACAGCATAATTACGGTACGATCTTGGCAGATGAAGAACGCGGCTTAGATTGTACGACCCCGGCAGAATCCCAGCCGCTCCTCTTGCACCGTCGATCGTCTACACCGGAGAGCAGCGAGGGCCGGTCGCCTATGTGGATCATTCATTTGGCGATCAATCTGTCGTTCTTTGCCAACGTGGCTCTTTTCTTGACCAAGATCATCCTTGCCTGGTTTTCGGGTTCGATGGCTCTCTTGGCCTCTGCCTTTGAGAGTTTCTTAGATATTGTCAGTAATGCCATCATCTTTTTCACCGTGCGTATCATTCGTCAAAAGGACTATTACTCTTATCCGGTGGGGAAATCCAGAATGGAACCTTTGGGTATCGTTGTCTTTGCAGTCATCATCACCACCTCCTTTTCCCAAGTCTTGCTTACTTCTATCCAGAAACTCACCAACGGCACCGTGCCTGAGGAAATCGATCTCAGCACAAAGGCCGTCGTCATCTTGGCCATCAACGTGGTCATCAAGGGTATCCTCTGGATCTGGTGTAAATCGATCAAGGGTAGTTCTAGTGTTGAAGCGCTGGCTTACGATCATGAAAATGACGTTGTCTTTACCATCGCGAGTACCTTGTTTCCCCTGGTTGGCAACTACTTTGGTTGGAACTGGCTTGATCCTGTAGGTGCCATCCTGCTGTCCGTCTATATCATTCATGAATGGATGGGGGTTCTTTTGGGTAGGTAGCTACATACAGATATCTGCTTTTCTGACCCAAACGATAGAAAACGTCAGGCGATTGACAGGTCAGGCAGCAAGTGCAGACGATATCAAACAATTGACTTACATGGCCTATCGATTCTCAAAAAAAATCACTGCTGTGGATACAGTGAGAGCCTACTATATCGGTGACCGACTTTTGGTCGAAATAGACATCATTCTGCCTCCGGATTGCCCATTAAGAGAGGCACACGATATTGGAGAAGCACTACAGGATGCACTCGAGCTTATGGAGAATGTCGAAAGAGCGTTTGTTCATTTGGACTATAGTGCAGAGCATGAAATCGAACACAGACGTGTGGTGGATGGTGTTGGTTTCAACGTATAAATACATCTGTCTATCAATATATATATATATATATATATATATATATATATGTACACACACATACACACACACACACACATATATATATATCTATATATCTATATACACTGTTCACTATAAAAGATAATCTATAACATTTATTGCTTTGAGAGATGCTTTTCGCACTTCTTTTTTAACTGAGAAGCTGTCAGTTGGTTTGTGTTGAGCTCTTTATCCCAGAACATGGCTTTATAATCGTCTCCGTGTTTGTTGATAAGCTGTTGGATCCAGCTTGTTTCGAAATCCGAGTAGTACTTTTCCTGTTGAATACCACTGGCGGCTTGTGCTTCGAGCTGTCGAACGACCTCTGTTTTTGCTTCCACAGGTTCTACTTCAGCATCCAGAATTTCGTTGTGAGTTTTGGCTTCTCCCACTATCACTCGAACTACGTTGCCTTCATCATCACGTTGAATAAGACCTTCGCCAGGTCCCAATGTCTTTTTCACCTGTTCAATTTCTTCCTCTGTCATATCTTTGAGATCTATAGGCTCACCCGATGCTGTAGTATCCATCGGTTGATCAGGCAAGTTCTTTTCTTTTCCTCCTGTTTGGCCATTTAATTCCGTCAATAATCCCAACTTTGCATAACTATCAAAACGTATCAGTCTCTCTCTCTCTCTAAAGAACTCTCTTGCACTCACTTTTGTTTTAGTGTTAATTTTTTGTCCCAGTTTGCTTTGATGATGGCATTTCCCTATTGAATTATAAAGATCAAAAAAAAATAGATCCAACAACACTTTTAGATCCACAAAAAATCGATAGAAAACAACTTACTGTAATCGTCACTCTCTTTCTATGTCTATCGGCAGTTCTTCTTGTGTTTTTGTTGGTATTTCTTCTTGCTCTTTTTTGACGAGGTGTGGCCATCTTGATCACTTGCAAAGAAAAAAAAAAAAAAAAAAAAAAACATAAAAAATTTTATAAGCCAATCAAGGTCAATGGACATCATTCAATCTCAGACAGCGCACTGAGGTAATGTAGGCTCCATCGAAACGAGTGGTGATTGAAAATCCATAAAAGACACTTGGCACATTCTTTTGAGTAACGCAAAGGACTTTTTGGTGAGCTCAGATGTGAACAGGGGGGAAGGATTTGATGTACAGAGAATAGATTTTTTTTTTTTTCTTTTAGAGAGACAGAATGTTAATGGGTTAGCAAAGTATGGATATTTTGTTCACAGCAAAAAGTAGAGCCAACTCAGGTCATCTTGTTGGTCAACTGGATTGGGAAAAAACCATCCCTTTCAGCATCTCATTAAGGCGGAGTTTGTTTTTATGTAGGATGTCTTTGAAAATGAACCAATCCAGTGGCTTGTTTAATGATGAATGGAGGTGATAGCCTTTTATTACCTTTTTATTAAAGACTTTTCCATTTTTGTTTAATTTTTTTTTTTTTTTTGGTAAGCTATGGAAAACAACAACTATTTACACGAAGATATATCCCCACCTGCTACTCCACCCAGCTTTGCCTTTGCTTCTTCTTCTGCTTCTAACCTATCGATTCCGACGGCCTACAGTCTTTACAACAATCTCCATAACCGACCAACCCGAAGATTACGAACTTCGTTTAGTGAGCTAAGTGACTTTGCAGATATAGACGAAGAGCAGCTGAACCGGCTAAGAGAGCTAAAGCATGCATTTCAACAACTTCCGTCTCAACAGAAACAGTTTTTGTTAGCAGAGATGATCAACTGCTGTGACAATAGCCAATTGACATATCTAAACGACCTGATAGCGCCTCGACTGAAGATTGATTTCCTAAAGGAGCTGCCTATTGAAATATCGCTTCATATTCTGACGTTTATCGACGACCCAACCACGTTAGCCCGAGCAGCGTGTGTGTCGACGTTATGGAATTCGCTATTGAAAGACGAGGCGACATGGAAGGCACTCTGTATGAAACACCAATATCGCCGACGTAATTCGAGTATATGCGGCGGAGAGCTTTTGCAGCCACCCAGCCAGCGAAAGAATTTCTCTTACCGCAACTACTTTCGGCAGAAATACAACGTGGCCTCTGCCTGGGCTCAGGGAGGCAGGGTCAAGACGATCGAAGAAGGCTTTGGTGAAGGCTTGGTAACCTCCTTACAGTACGATGAAAAGTTTATCGTGGTCGGCTGCGACAATCATAGGATCGAGGTATTCGATACCCATACCGCCGAAAAAGTGCGGACTTTACGGGGCCATGAAGGAGGTGTATGGGCATTGCAGTTCAAGGGTGGAGAGAAAAACGACCCGGAGCGTATCCTCGTCACGGGTGGCTGTGACAGGTAAAAGGCAGGCATGGAGAGAGAGAGAGAGAGAGAGAGAGAGAGAGAGAGAGAGGCAGTGTTGACTGAACATGTTTTGTAGAGACGTCCGGGTATGGAATCTAGACTCAGGCGAGCTACTGCATATCCTTCGTGGACATAACTCGACCGTAAGATGTCTAAAGATGAAAGACAAACGAATCGCAGTCACCGGCTCAAGAGACACCACCATGAGAGTCTGGGACATTCAAAGAGGCGTATTACTGCATGTGCTACTCGGCCACCAAGCCAGTGTTCGATGCGTGGAAATCCATGGAAATACGGTCGTCTCGGGCTCTTACGATTATACAGCCAGAGTGTGGGATTTGAACACTGGGCGATGTATCCATGTATTGGCCGGCCACTATACGCAAATCTACGCCATTGCCTTTGATGGTCATAAGGTCATCACTGGCTCACTCGATTCCAATATCCGCGTATGGTCTGCCGAAACAGGGCAGTGTCTGGCTATTCTGCATGGCCATACCTCGCTGGTAGGCCAGCTACAGCTCTCGGGCAATACCCTTGTGAGCGGAGGATCCGATGGCTGTTTACGTGTATGGGATCTTCAACACTTTGAATGCGTACAACAGATCTCAGCACACGACAACTCTGTCACTTCCCTTCAGTTCGACGACCGACGTATGATGAGTGCAGGCAACGATGGGAGAATCAAACTATGGGATATCAAACAAGGCCGGCTCATTCGAAACTTTACCCTGCCTGCCAAAACAGTATGGAAAATACAGTTCACAGACACAAAAGCCGTCGTGTTGATGCAACGTAAACGCTCCCCCAATTCCGAGGAAGGCAAGACGGTCATGGAAGTACACGATTTTGATATTGAAGATGCAGAAGATACGTCCTCTGCCATGGTTTTAGACAACGAATAACAAAATAAACCCTTTTTTTTTTTTTTTTTTTTCTTTAATAATAATCACTATGGCAACAAGAAAAAAAAAAAAAAAAACAAACAAAATAGGAGGGGGGGGGGGAGGAAACGATTAGAAAATAGAATAGTAGAGCGTAAAACAATGGCCATAAGAGTCAATCTGTCTATTTTTTATCCCCAACGCCCTATAAAAGATATGAGTGGATAAAGTCAACAGAATACTATCGTTTCTTACGGGATGATCAAAAGCAAACCACCAGACTAGAATAGCAATGACTACAGCAAGAATGATTGTGATGACGAAACAACACCATTTTTTCTATTGAAAAACAAGAGGATTAGACAAGGGGGGAGCGTCTTTGTTTTCACTTACAGCACGGGTAGATTTGGCCAAGATGATGGCTTTATCGATATGCTTCACACCCTGTTCGAGATCACCGCTTGTATTGACAGCATGGTCTTCCACCTGATCCAAGGTCTTTCCTTGATCTTCCACCATCATCTGCATATCTTCAAACAGTTGGGCTAATTCCATGATGGTCTTTTGGATTCGTTTGATGTCATCGTGTCTTGTTTGTACTTCAGACAGAACCGCCTTGGCCTGACCCGAGCGACTGTTCTGCATCAACTAGGAGAAAAGAGGGATGAGGGTTTTGAAAAGATAAAGAGAGAGAGAGAGAGCTCTTACACTTTGAGCAAAGATCTGATTCTGCTGGTCTGAATCGATGATAGCATCCAACTCTTCTTCAGTCACATCCTGTTTGACTATTCAAAAAAAAAAAAAGAGAGAGAGAGAGAGAGAGATAAGCGGCGGATTTCTTTTGAGAACCTTTACCGATCCTGATCTGTCTTTCAACCCGTTGGCGATACTTTTGATTAAAGTTGGCTTCCACATCTCGATATCTCTGAATGCTGTTCAGAAACTCTTTCTTGACCCGAGCCACCTAGAAAACAAAGTCAGCAAAAAGAAACTGGCGTGGGGACGGTCTTTTACTTGGGCTTTTCGAATGTTGAGGTCAGAATTCTTGCGGTGGGAAGCGTTATTGGCTTCGAGCGCTTTGATTCGATTTTTAATGTGGGTGTTCATGGTTGAGGTTTCATTAACACACTGGTCGAGTTGTTTGGATGTCTGCTTCCACTGCTTTTCGTTGATGCTCACCAAGGACGAATCGTGAAGTTCGTTGATCAGATCAATGTTCTGGTTTACCGCTTTGACAGAGATCGAGATATCATCAATCTATACAAAGCACTGTCAGTATCTCCCTAGTTTACATCCTGCCAACCTCGGACAAATACCCATCCATAGTAGAAATATCCGTATGTGCTGCAGGCGCTACCTGGTTGCTGCTTCTTGTTTCTAATTCATACGAGGAGCTCTCAACTGTCGTACTGTACGTTTGTCTCCCAGGCGTTCTTGTAGGTCCAAAGGCATCCGTGCTAAGAAAATCTTGTTAGCCACAGAAATTTTTTTGGTTTTTTTTTTTTTTTTTTTTTTTTTGGTTTTTTCGGTCCACACCTATCTGAAGCGTCCTATACATAAAACAACCGTTAGCCACACTTGTATTTTCTAGTTATTTGTATCGTACTCTGAGATCAGCCAGTCTGTCTCTGCTAATTGTATATCTGGAATTGTAGTTGCTCATTCAGTATAGGTTTATCTATCTATCTATATGTGTATGTGTGTGTGTGTGTGTGTGTGTATATATATATGTATATATATATATATTTATTGAATAATAAAGCGCAAAGGAGAGAAGAAGAATAAAAAAAGGTTCTTTTTGGTTTTTTTTTTTTTTTTTTTTTTGGGAGGAAAAAGGAGATTACTCTCTAAAAAAGCGGAAGGGGAAGAAGGTGATAAAACAAAAAAAAAAAAAAAAAAACTGTAACTGCTCTTTGTTGGGCAAAAGAGAAATTAGTTACACTAAAATACATTGCAGTTGCGGCAATTGAATGTTCATGTGTTTGTGTGTAACACGAGGGAAAAGTCCGAAATCAGTGGTTTAGAGTGGATTGAGCCAAGCACACTTTATAACAACAAACAGCCATTTGCTTTGTCTTTACCGTGTTCAGCTTAAGGCCTTCACTTTAAACGCTGGGCTCTTTCTGTCTTTATTTGTCTTTCAAATGTAGATTGAGCGACGTAATAAAAGCTGTAAAACAGACTAATTTTAGCCATTTATGATTTTTATTTCTATTTTATATAAACATATAGTTGGGTGTTCTTTTTTCAAGAGAGAGAGAGAGCTTGCTTACTGCCACAAACAAATCATACAAAACATTGTGTTTGAATCATAGTCTTGAGCCGTCTTGAAAAACAACGGTCGATGCTTTGGTACCACCAACATGAGGGCCTGCTTTTTTATTGGTAAATCTCATGTTTTGCTAATCGAAACTATGCGATTGCACCAATCATAAAATAAACAAACAAAAGCAGCCCTAAAGTCTTTGAGGTGTTTTGATTGACAAACTACTTTGGGGATACATTTTTAGGGCAAGAGACTCCACTGCCAGTCATATGCAAAGACTAATTCTATAAATTTATTAATTTTCTTTATTATTGCTTTAATCCAATAAAGCGTCATAGACTCTATACAAAACTCCATTCTAAAAACAACAATAGCTCTCAGTGCTGCTCTCTCTCTCTCTCTCTCTCTCTCTCTCTCTCTTCTCTTTTTTTTTTGTAAAGGCTAAAATAAGAAAAGAGAAAGCAGGAGAAAAAGGGGAAAGAAGGGAGCTTTCATCAAGACTATCTGATGAGTCCCATAGCCTTCTAAGCTGCCTTGTCTAGAGAACCAAAGACATTCCATATACGAGTGTAGGCGACATTGAACAGTCTCTTTTTTTTTTTTTCTAAATCGAGCCTGTCGTTCCCTTTGGCAAGTAGCCTCACCCCTCAAACCAAGACGTGGCCAAGTCACGGACAGCGGAGCGGAGTCTTGACCTCAGCGGTTTACTGTTCTCCAATCATTTGAACCCAAGCTACTTTGTTTTGTTTTTTTTATTATTATTATTATTATTTTTCTTTGTTTTTCTCTTACTTTATAAACAAGAACAGATATATTAACAATGGCTAACGTAAGTCAAGGATTCTGTCTATACTCTACATACTAAACCCGCTTTTTGAAATAACAGGAACGTGCAGACAAAGTAACAATTCACAAGTAGATGAAGAAAGCTAGCAATACTAATGATTTTCTTTTTTAAAAAAAAAAAAAAAAAATATAAAAAAGGTTTACATGGCAAAGATTGCTGAACAAGCAGAACGTTATGACGGTAGGTTACAAAACACGTATTTTCGTGACACGAGTACTAAGTACGCCTACAGAAATGGTTTCTTTCATGAAAGACGTTGCCAAGGTAATATTGCTTAACCCTACGTTGTTTATTGATTCTGTTAAAGTTGGGTGTCGATTTGACAGTCGAAGAACGCAACTTATTGTCTGTTGCCTACAAAAATGTAATTGGCGCTCGTCGTGCCTCTTGGAGAATTGTTTCATCCATTGAACAAAAAGAAGAAAGCAAAGGCCATGAAGCCCAAGTAACTAAAATTAAAGAATACAGAAACAAAATCGAACAAGAACTTTACGAAGTATGCGAAAACATTTTGCTTCTCTTAAGTGAGCATTTGATTCCTGCCGCTAACGATGGCGAAGCCAAGGTCTTTTACTACAAGATGTAGGTCCAAAAAAAAAAAAAAAAGTGGTTATCAGTCTTCTCTAACACAGTGACGTCATTTTTAGGGAGGGTGACTACCACCGTTATGTTGCTGAATACGCTACAGGCGACAATCGCGAGAAAGCTGCCGCCAAGGCCCATCAGTCGTATAAATCAGCCACTGATGTAGCCCAAGTCGAATTAGCTACGACGCATCCTATTCGTCTTGGACTTGCCTTGAACTTTTCAGTATTTTATTACGAAATCTGGAACTCCCCTGACCGTGCTTGTCACTTGGCCAAGCAAGCTTTCGACGACGCGATTGCTGAACTTGACACTTTGAGTGAAGAATCCTATAAAGACTCAACCTTGATCATGCAATTATTAAGAGATAACTTGACTCTGTGGACATCGGATCTTCAAGATGGTAAACCAACCAACCAAAAAAAACTAAATTTACCGCAACTCTGACCGCTTTTTATTTTCTAGAAACAGACAACAAAGGACAAGAGACTGAAGAGCCCGCTGATGCTTAATATCTATTCTCCACATAATAATAATAAATACATATATAAAAAAAAAAAATCTAAAGGTCTTTTGCTGCCTTGATGGCATTTTCATCTTCTGTTTCAATATCCTGTCGAAGGGTCCAATCCTTGTAAATCCAAACTATGTCTTCCCATTCAAATTCGCTCAGTCCTGCTGTTGTAACGCTCTTATGCTCGTCTGTCATCCACTCTACAAATCTATCGGCATTTCCTTGGGTGGATGCCAATTTGTCTTGTAGTAACTTTAATTCTTTTTCAAATCGGGTGTTCACAAACTCTATCTTGTTTCTCCATCGGGTGTTTGTAAAGATATGTAGAGCACGAACGAGGGAAAGGTTCGCTAGATGATATCTCATCTCATCATCCCCTCTGCTGTCTTGATCGGCAGATGCCAAAAACACGTTGGCCATCTGCGCCCATACTTTGTAGTCTAGCTTTCTTTCTTTGTGATACCCTACAAAGGTATGCATCGCCTCTTTGTATTCGCCCACTAAAGCCAGAAACTTTCCCCGAACCAACATCAAGCCGGTGTCCACTGTAAACTAACCAAAATAAGAACATGTTTTATCTCCACAGAAATCATTACTTGTTTTTCGCTCAATAGCTTCTTTAACACATCTATTTTTTCAACTTTGGCTGCACAGTACATGGCTATTTCCGTTATTTCCTTGGTCCCACTGACTTTACATTCATCGTTGGTGTTTGCTACTCTGATAAACCCCAGACATTGCTCCAAAGCAAGCTCGTATTTTTTAAACAGGTAGTTGTGTTCTATTGAGCTCTTGAGCTGGTTAGGCCCATGCGTTTCTAGCATCAGCTCATCGATCGATCTATCGGTATGGAACCACTACTCAAAAAAAAAAAAAGTTTAAAAGACTTTTACAGCCAAAGTCTTTACCCCATCACTCTCGATCTTTGCTTGATAGTCAACATCGGCTATACTGACTATCTGCTTTTCTTTAGTGGCTGTAAAAAGATCATCATCAAAATCAAAGTTAAAGACGTTTTCAGTCATTTGCGTATTTGAAAGAAAAAAGAAAAAAAAAAAAAAAAAAAATTTCCAGTTCAGCTTCAACCATTAAAACAAAGTCTTTTTTTTTCTTTTTAAAATCTTTAGCTATACCAAAGAAAAAGAGAAAAATCAAGGCAGTTAAATAAACCCATAGGGATGTATGCTATGTGTAGCTGTCTACGCTTGAAGGCCGATGGTCAGAAACATAGATCGGGCTAAGTGCAGGATTGCCTGCACTCAATCGTGTGTTATTGCTAAAGACCGAGCTAGTACGATTGATGTTGGAAGAAGAACCTCCGATGCTTGTACGTGAGCTAAGCATACTATTTGACTTGGTTTGAGGAGGCTCCCGTAAAGTGCTCAGTTCATCCACCGTATTTTGACTGACCCAAGACCGCATCAAAATGTATTGAGTGGCCATTTTCTGTTGTTCATCCAGATTGTTCTCTTCCTCATCTATTTCTTTCTCAACAATGACACTTGGATGACCAGAGTTGCTGTGGGTGGTATTGTTGCTGTTAGCCCCGTGATGGTTGCTATTGTTTGAATCGAACCCAAATATATTTCCGCCACTGAAGCGTTGTATACGAGATGCCCCACGCTGTAAAACGTTGGATAGAACCGGCCGGAAATGGTGCTTTTGACAAGACTTGAGTAAGGAAAGCGGGAGAGAGGATGTGTATTTTGGCCCTGTCTGGAATTGTTGCATCGTGTTCAAGATTTCATGGATTCTAGGGTCGTTTTCAGGGGGTCCACGCATCGCATTTGATTTGAAAACAGCCAGTAGATAGGTAATGTCATGAACAAACGTACCAAGGAAAGGAACCGTAGGTCTCGAGAAATGATCACTGCGGATGGACTGAACACTCTTTCCATGGACTACGCTCGTATTCACCATGCCCATATGCTCGCGATAGTTCCCGTAATTGTTTGCTTCGGACATGAGGTCGTTTAGGGCTTCTAGTTTTACCATGCTTCTTTTGGGTATATAAGACCAGGTTCTTTTTAGGCGTTGCACAGGTGGTGTATTTAATGAAGAGATAATGGCTTTGAGCGTTTGGTAGTTGTTTATATCCAATGAGCGAGAGGCTACTTTGATCCAATAGTGAATCAGTTGCGCTCTAGCCGATGCTTCTTGCGGTAATAATACCGAATGCTCTATACACCGGGTGATATAGTTGAAAAAGTCCGTGGATGCCACAATACGAGAGTGCGGATGTTTCGACGAGTGCTGAAGTAGAGCGTGAGGTGGCACTGTATTGAAGATTGAGGACTCAATCAACGCTAACTGATAAGCAATAACATGCGCTCCAAATTGAAGAACTGTGGGTATAGTAGCAGCATTCATATAGATGGTTCTTACTCCATTTAAAGTGGCTTTGATCTCTGCTGTCTCACGAAGATGCTGTGCAATGGTTTGATCCAGTCCTTCTTCTGTCATGCTCTCTAGCAGAGACAATCTTCCTTCGACAAGTGCCTGTTTTCGTAATCGGCAATTTTTGACCGCGTCTTCGAGCTCTTTTAGCTTTGTTTGCAAATTGCGATGAACAGTGAGTAAAGGTGGTGTGGGAATCAAAGGAACATGATTGGTATTCAAGGAAGAGACTGAGGCTGGTGTAAGGCTATCCCCAGCATTTGTCTGTGCGGGCACAAGGTAGTACGGGTCTACTTCCCCTTCTTCTACACTTCTTTTTGGATTGTTTGTACAAAAGTAGTCTGTCTGAGGCCGGGTGCTTAGTAAATCAGGTTCTGTCTGCTGAGGTGGTTGAGACATTGGCAGACTGACGGGTCGATTATTGTGGAGATTAAAATTCACTCGCGGTTGAATGGCTGTAGGACTTTCGGACACTTTTTCTATTTGAGCTGCATAAGACAATATGTAGGCATTCATATTTTCTATTTTCAGGGCAATGCTTTACCACTCGTTACGCTTTCTTTTTTTTCTGCAAATGTCGTCGAGACACG
Source organism: Sporodiniella umbellata (assembly GCA_025677835.1). Lineage (NCBI taxonomy): Eukaryota > Fungi > Mucoromycota > Mucoromycetes > Mucorales > Rhizopodaceae > Sporodiniella > Sporodiniella umbellata. Next base: position 59,578 of record JAIXMR010000030.1, read on the forward strand.
AGCAGGCTTAGGTGGCACAAGGGGTCTTTGTCCTTTCAACGGCTTGGGCGGTAAGGGTGGTGGAGGGGCTTTAGAGTCATTCGTGGTTTGTTTGGATATTTGTTTAGGTGAGTGTATCTCAATTATGTGCTCTAAATGGTCTATACATATTTTCAATGTTGAGAGTAGAGCAAAATGGTGTTTTGGGCTAGATACGATGGCTAAAAAGAAGAAAAAAAAAATAGTGTTTATTAACGATGCCTCTTTATTTAACATGCCCTTACATGAATGTACAAACTTTATGTCTGTCAAAGACTGTATGGCGTTTTGACTTGATGAGATGAAAGAGAAATAGGCATCCTAATATTAAGACAGACGAAACATGATGTTAGATTCAACAAAAAACGGCATCATAAGTTACCTTGATTTGTCCATTTTTTTCTAATTGTATAGCTGTAGATATATAAGCACTTTCTACAAAACCATTTTCCATTTTCTCTTCTTTTTCTGACTAGTATTTTTGATTTTGTTTTTGGTACAGAAAGAAAGAAAAAGAATGAAGCACTCGGGGAAATAAACTTTCTGTTTCTTTATATAGTGTCGCTAATTACTCCGAATTGCAAACCAACTGTATTATTACTGTCTTCTTCTTTATTGTATAGATTCTATGACAATCGCTTTGATAGAATCCGTTCCAAACACATACACACACATGCACACACAATAGACAGAAACCTCATTCCTTCTCTTGTAGAGATTCAATAGATCCTGATTTACATGTAAACCGTTTCTTTCCAACTGTCCAATCGACAGCTATTACAATCAACTCAATCCTTATAGCATACATTGACACGTTCCAGCATAAATACCCAATGATTATAGTCTTTGTGAGGTTGTTCTCAGGAGAAAAGAACTGTCTATTCATTTTAATCTTTTTCTTTTATTCTTTTGAATAAAACTAAAACTGTAACAACAACTGAAGCAACCACAATATTGCCTTCACATTTTTTTTTTTTTTTTAGAAAAAAAAAAATCAAGAAAAAAAAAGAAAAAGGAAAATGTCGGGTAATACAAGTATTTAAAGCTTCATGCAAATATCATTTGCTAAAAAGACAGTCTAAGCCACTTCTTTGAGGTAGTGCAGCAGTCCGGGGTGTTGATTGTATTTCAACCCCCCCTTCCCCTTTGCCTTTTTTTCCTTCCTCACAATTTTTAGAAATGAACCGCTTGGCAACCAAAGCTTTTCGTCAACAATCCTCTACCGGTGTTCTCCGTCGTCTTTATTCTTCTCACAAGGATATCAAGTTCGGTGTTGAAGGTCGCGCTGGTCTCTTGAAGGGTGTTGACATCTTGGCTAAATCTGTAGCTGTCACCCTCGGTCCCAAGGGTCGTAACGTTTTGATTGAACAACCCTACGGATCTCCCAAGATCACCAAGGACGGTGTCACTGTTGCCAAGTCTATTGTTTTGGAAGACAAGTTTGAAAACTTGGGCGCTAGGTAAGCCTATTTTTTGTATACGTGAATGGATCGCGCAGTCTGCTAACGAACTTTCTGTAGACTTGTTCAAGATGTTGCCAACAAGACTAACGAAGTTGCTGGTGATGGTACTACCACTGCTACTGTTTTGACCCGCGCTATCTTCACTGAAGGTGTCAAGAACGTTGCTGCCGGTTGTAACCCCATGGATCTCCGTCGTGGTGCTCAATTGGCTGTTGATACTGTCGTTGACTTCTTAAAGTCCCACACTAAGGTCATCACTACTCCTCACGAAGTAGCTCAAGTAAGTAGAAGCTTAGAATGTACATTGGTTTCTCAACTTGATTTTTAATAACAATTCGTGATAGGTTGCCACTATCTCTGCTAACGGTGATAAGCACGTCGGTAATATGATTGCTCAAGCAATGGAACGTGTTGGCAAAGAAGGTGTCATCACTGTTAAAGCTGGAAAGACTTTAGATGACGAATTAGAAGTTACTGAAGGTATGCGTTTCGACCGTGGTTTCATCTCCCCCTACTTCATTACCGATACCAAGACCCAAAAGGTTGAATTTGAAAAGCCTTTGATCTTGTTGTCCGAAAAGAAGATCTCTCTTCTCCAAGACATCATGCCTGCTATGGAAGCTGCTGCTACTCAACGTCGTCCTCTCTTGGTAGTTGCTGAAGATCTTGATGGTGAGGCCCTTGCTGCCTGTATCTTGAACAAGCTCCGTGGTCAACTCCAAGTTGCTGCCGTCAAGGCTCCTGGTTTCGGTGATAACCGTAAGTCCATCCTGGGTGATATCGGTATCTTGACCAACTCTGTTGTTTTCTCTGACGAACTTGATGTTAAGATGGAAAAGGCTAGCCCTGAATTGTTTGGTACAACTGGCTCTGTCTCCATCACCAAAGAAGATACCATCATCTTGAACGGCGCTGGTAGCAAGGACTCTATCTCTCAACGTTGCGAACAAATCCGTGGCGCCATCGGAGATGCCTCCACTTCCGAATATGAAAAGGAAAAGCTCCAAGAACGTCTTGCTAAGCTCTCTGGTGGTGTTGCTGTCATTAAGGTTGGTGGTACTTCTGAAGTTGAAGTAGGAGAAAAGAAAGACAGGTAAAGGTTTTTGCTTCTGTTTATATATAATCCCTAACGAATGTATGAACGATAGATTCGATGATGCTTTGTGCGCCACTCGTGCTGCTGTTGAGGAAGGTATCGTTCCCGGTGGTGGTGTTGCTCTCTTGAAGGCTGCTAAGAGTCTCGATAGCTTGAAGGGCGCTAACTTTGACCAACAACTTGGTATTAACATTATTCGTCAAGCCATTCAAAACCCTTGTCGCACTATTGTCGATAATGCTGGTGGAGAAGGATCCGTTGTTGCTGGTAAACTTTTGGAAGACAACCCCGACAACATCAACTGGGGTTACGATGCCTCTACCAACGAATATGTTGACATGATTGAGCGCGGTATCGTTGATCCTACCAAGGTTGTCCGTACCGCCTTGATCGACGCCTCCGGTGTCGCTTCTCTCTTGACTACTACTGAATGTATGATCACTGATGCCCCCGTTAAGGGTGGCGCTTCTGCTATGCCTCCTATGGGCGGTATGGGCGGTATGCCTCCTATGGGCGGTATGATGTAAGTCGGTGTAGCTAGTACTATGGCCAAAAATTTGAAAGATTCCAGAACTGTGGGTTTAGCTCACAAAATGTGGGATTCCCCAGGGAATTCCCTAATAAATTTTTATTTATAATTTATGTCTGGCATTTGAACTATGAGTATATACATAAATATGACTTACAATTGAAATTCAACATAGATTTCAATTTGGTGTTTAAAAAGGTTTTTTGTTCTGGATTCATTCTTCGATGTGTCCTATTGTATTCATGATTTGAGTGGACCATTAGCAGGTTTATACTGTTCGTTCATATTTTAGGTTGCACTTCAATTATTATTAAGAGTTGAGAAAGAGTATCTGAAGACATGTTTTGTTTTATTTCTCTTGGTACAGTGCATTTGCTTTCGTTTTTTCTTTTTTGTTTTTCGCTGCAATATACTTATTTCAAAATGTGTGATGCCTTTTTTTTATGAATAGCATCTTTAGAAACTCATCAATGGAGTACGCTGAGTTCCTTTAGGGTAGACAATAAGAGTCGCAACAAACAGCCCTACTGATATGCCTTTTTGGGGATAGAATTAGTGTTTGATTTCACAGAGTAATGATTTACTAACCAATGGCAGTTTCTATCATACTTAATGCAAAAGCTGCACCTTGATTGGCAAATTCACCTTGTCCATTTTTTACAAAAAAGCCTAGTGCTGCCTTCAAGCCTATAAATATGTTTGTAAACTGCAGTCAGCTAAAACAGCCAGAAATGCTATCGCTTACCTAAGCTACCAGGCACCATATAAAATACCTGGTTTAGTAGAAAAAAGAATGTTGTAGCCACTTCTTTTTTTTTTTTGAAAAAAAAAAAAAAAACTTACACCTAAGATAACAGCATCTAAAGACATATGGCCAGTTGTTTTACTAAGAATGTTGCCTATGAGGCCGACAACAAAAGCAGGCACTACCTGAAGTACTCGGCTTGGGGCCATGACATAACAAGCTAAAGCATGTGTTGTCAAAAACCCTAAAGAAGCTACCAAAATCATTACTGGCCATCTTTGAGGCCTCGCCCGTAAAAATATACAATAGCTGATAGCAAAGAGCGGAACAGTTAGAAAATAAAACCACTTGGAAACTGTTGTTTGACATGTAGTTGCTAAATTTGCTTGTTGACATGCCTTCGCCAGGCCTTGTTTTGAAACTGACTCATGATCAATGATGCCGTATAGCTGAGATCCCATCTCAGTGCCATATCCTAGCAAGAAGGAATAAACAATTGCGTATACCATTCTAACAACACCGCTAACAAGTTGTCGAGAAACCAGCTCTATGATCGAAACAGTCATAGAGTATCCAGGTAATATAATAATAAAAGAAGCAAAGGCTACAGGAATAAAACAGAAACCAAACCTTCCAGCAGCTAGTTGAAAGTGTATGTGTATATATGTTTTAGAACAACAGCCTTTTTTTTTTTAAACAGTGCTATGTACCTCTTGAAGCAAACCCAATAAAAATGCAGATGGTAATATCCCATATAGGATGAAAACTTACATAGCGTCCAGCTATCAACTCATAAACTGCAAAAAAGACTTGAATAGTTTCCCTTAGTACTTTTAACTTTTAAGTACTTTTTTGAAACAACTTACCGGCTAGTATCGCTGACAAGCCTCCTTCTTTGAAATCACCTCCATAAAACATTACGCTACCGCAAAAACTAGCTATAGCATATATGAGTGGATTGATCCAGATCGAATAAAAAGGCGGCTGTTCTTCTACTTTAATTATAAAATCCAAAGCTTCATCTACAGAGATTTCGCCATGCGATACGAGTTTTTCCAAACGGAATATTTCACCTAATTTGTGCATGTCAAAAAGCTGTATGCATCGAATAAAATGTGTATCGGTGGTATGTGTATACTGATCAAAAAAAGTCAAAAACATGATGTTGGGTATATAAACATATTCTGCATTGACGCCTAAAGTTTTTGATACTTCTCTTAGTATGTTTTCTAACCTATGGGCAGGTGCTCCATATAGCATTAGAGCCTTAACTAATTTGCGCAAAAACTCTTTTCTTTGTAAAATATGTGCAATTTCAAATGTAATAGTAATTCGGTCTTGTATAGTAATAGGCTCAAACTGAGAAGCAGTCGTAAACATGCTGTCCATTGATGTCCTTCGCGACATATTAACAGCAGTAGTTCTTTTTCTTTTTTGTCGAGTAGGCACCAAATTATCTGTCGCTAACGCTGATAGCCAGCTAGTTGGTCTAGATAAGCGACCGTTTTTTCTTACGCGCTTTTCCGGAAAGTCGCGTTCACCATAGTTCGAAGTCAAGTTCGGACTGGAATTTGATTTTTGTTTTTTAGATCGATCTTTTAAGTCCCTTTTCGTATTCTGTAATTAACTTAATTCGTAGCCCCTTACAAAAAAAAAAGGAAAAGAAAAAACTTGGAACATCCAAGTACTTACTTTATTAGGTTTCACACCTTTCACTTTGGAAAATATTGGGCGTTTTCTTCCAGCTTGCAGTTTCATTAGGCTGGATATAACGCTACCGCCGATGCTATGAGGTGGTACAGCAAGCATGTTTGTTTCCTCTGTATATCTATTTCTACGCATATCCTGCACATCTTCACTATCCCTACGACTTATGTAGCTGTAATTACTTCCAGATGTACCACCATTCATTGTTTGATCCAGCATATTTTGGATGAGATTTTTGGCTTCTGCTATGTGTTCCTTAAACTGAACATGTTGACATTGAGTCTGTGCTTGGTCTGAATTGGTGCTTACGAGTGTTCCAGATGAACCTTTTTGTTTTTTATGAGTTCCGTTATCGATGTTTAAAATATCAACTCTACCTCCGTATTCTTGTGCAATTGCTTTATTTCGATTGATATCTGTATCAAGCGATTTACTGGACTCACCTATATTTGTATTGGACCCATTCATTAGTTTGTATTCATTGGCTATTCTAGAGCTATCGCTGGTAAATTGAGATTCTGTAACAACAAGCTTAGGTGGCGAACAGCGAGTGTTTGGAGACTGTGCTGGGACTATTTCTGATTCGGAGTCATCCTTATTTTCAATACGAGTTTGCTTTTCTATATTTTGGTTCATAGGATTATAATACGGTGAATATACGGAAAGAAATAAGAACAAGCCAGTAGATTTTTTTTTAAAAAAAAACTTGGTATTGCTTTTAGGTTGTCCCATAGCCGATTGGAATGTCACCTTAGAAGTATGCTGTCTTTTTTTTTGCTAGGCTAAATCCTAAATTTTGAGTGTAGCATCCCTCTTAGACTCTATAGCCTTTATTTTAAGGGTCAATATCATTTTTTTAAAAGCTTTGTGAGGGCTTTATCGCATTTGACGTGTATGTATTTTAGTATGTTTAGCATTTCAAGGCATTACCTAGATATGCCTAGTGTAATTAAATATATACTAAGGAGCTCGCTGAAATACCAACTAATCTTAATTTATTCAGCTGCGATATACGAATTCAATATTACAGTGTCAATGGAAATCAGAGGGTAAGTTTTTTTTTAAAAAAATATTTTTTGAATCATAAATAAGAAAAAATATTGTATATAAGTATTTACAATGAATATTGTATTTGTGCCTAAATAAAATATGTCGTATTTTGTACTCTAAAGTACGATTATAATGCTCTTGCAAAACCAATTCGATTTTTTTCTAGATCAAAGATTGTATAGTATTTTCTGAGAAAAACATCGCCAACTAAACAAGGTTTTTAGTATAGTTTTTTTTTACCTTCAATTTAAGAGTTACCTATCCAAAGCGGGCCAGTAGGAGAAGGGATGTCCATACCAACAATTCCCAAGATACATTGTCCTTCCGTTTGAATAATATACTCTTCGCCTGTCAAGCAAAGGTTTGCTCCAGATATCATAAAGCAAAACTCTGGAAGCTTTTCCAAATTTGAGCAATCCACGTGATTCTGCCCATATATATCTCTAAATGTTTCAATTTGGTTGTTGATTATATCTACTATATATGTAGGTCCAATGATAAGAGAGGCGCCAGTGTCAACTGCAGCGGTGCGAGCATCGCTTGACATAGATGCACCATCAAAATAAACGGTGTCTAAGCCTATTTCCCAATATCCTTGTCTGATTACTGGAGTCCAGAATACGTTACCAACATAATGGTTCTTATCAATGCCACCAAAGATTATCTCCCCTCCTTTGCTATAGTTTTCAGGTTTATTAACATCGCCAACCCAAAACGAAAAGATCTTTTCTCTTAAAAGATTTTTTTGAACCATATTGTAAAACGGAGGGGTAGTCCTTTGAATTGCAATATTATCATACCCAAGGCCAAAGACCCCATCAAAATTGGATTGAGAAAAAGGATCACTAGGCTCCTCTATAGACTCAGCAAATCCTTGGTTATCGATTTGAATTTCTCCCACTGTCACTCTATCCTATTTTTTTTTTTAAAAAAAAAAAACTTGATCTTAACCACACCTGTAATGTATAGCTTTATTTTTTTTCTTTACCTGGCTGATTATTCCTCGTACAGCACCACTTGTATACATTAAATTAAATTCAGTTCCATTGTTGACGTATGTAGATGATGCACCAGAATTGTACAATCTACGGTTACCACTAAGACAAGCTTCAGAAGAACTGCAACGAGTAGAAGGAATCCATAAGTTGGATGAGCCTGTATCAAATACCACGTTGAATGTTTGAGGAGGAGTACCGACAGCAATTTCTCCATAATACTGGTTACAAAAAGCGGAACAGAAAATTAAAAGGCCATTAGTTCTCAAAACGCTTTACCTGAGCGTTCCAATAGTTTGCAAGATCTATTTTATGCCCTGAGATGTTGTTATCCAATAGCTTAATTGACGGTTTTCTGCCTTTTGCGTCACCTTCTATAGTCATGTACTTTCCAACAGGGCTAGCGTATCGTATCTTTGTGGTATCCTTTATTTGTTTTATGGGCACCCTAATGTATATATATCGATTGAGAATTCCGTGCTATTTATCAGATGAGCATAAACAAAAGACAGCACTTTACCTAAAAATTGAGGCATTCGCTACTGAGATAACTGTGACAACCCATATGGATGCTAAAAAAACTGAGTGCATTTAGTGTTAGTTAGTAAAGAAAGCTGTAAAAATAATGTAGATACCCCAAAAAAACTTTCTTTTCTTGTGTGGCATTTTTCGTTACTGGAAAATTACATTTTTATCAAACCCAGGATATTACATTTTCCATCGCACTAAAATGGAACAAAAAAGAAATAATGGGTGCTAAGGGGAAGTTTGATCGTGGTGGCTATTTCAACAGACACTTAAGTAAGGTGATAAAGCCTCAAATAGATGAAAAAAATAGTAATGCTAAAAAATTTAAGAAACAGCGACATGACAACGATAACGTTTTCAAATTGCTTTTAATTTAAAGTCGTGTATGTTCAACACTAATATTTCCTTTGCTTTTTCTCCCTTAACAAACAATGCGGTTTTCCACGGGGCAACGATCCAATTGGACTCGAAATTTAGTCATCGTTTTTTTGTCTTTTACATCCAGTGTGAAAATTTATTGTCCCCTTCAGTAGCATTATTTATGTGTGGTTGCTACTAAGAGCTCCAACTGTATATAGTGAAGAATAGCAAAATATGGGATTTTGATATTCTACTCGATATTTAAGATAAACATCTGGCTTTTTTGTACTAACTCAAAGTAAAAAAAGAATGAACAATACTATCTAAATCTCGGCCGAGTAAAAACGTTTTTAGGAAAAAAGTAATTAAAGTACTGATAAAAAAAAGCACGGTTTCTATACTTCTTTTACTACGGTCTTGGTAAATAGTAAACAGTACTATTTGAATATACTGACTCCAGTACCCAAAAAAAAAAAAAAAGTTCGAGAGCAAACAGGTGATTCAATGTAATATGCTGAGAAACTTTTTTACGCTGTACTAAACCCTAGCAAAAACTGCCGATATCCACTATGTAAAGTGAGATTTGGTCATGTGAATCCTTCTACTTAAGTTTGTAATACGCTTTTTTTCCCAATTCACCAAGATTGACAATAAAACAAAGAAATGTTTTTGATTGAGGGTATCTTTTTTTAGAGCTAGTGTTATCTGTTAAGTAGTGGTTGGTTGTTAAAGGTAATTGCTCTGTATAAACTGAGCTGTAGTCTTGGATTTGAAATACAGATCCGATATACTATAAAACAACGATATTAAGGCAATTAACTGAACTGCCTTTTTTTTGTGAGAAAACATCGGAGTTTTTTGTATTTATTTGTGTAGCGTTTCCACATGAAAAGTACACACTGGGACAAGCTACTTGTAAGGATATCTGCCTTTGTTCTAGGCAATTGCGTATCACCGTTTTATACAACAATGGTTCAGTTTTCATAACGTCTTTTCTTTTTTGTTTCTGCTTTGTCGCGTTTTTTTCTACTGGCTGTTGTAAACAAAATGTTCTTTGTTGTTAAAGAAAATGTAGGTTTTTTAAATAACTTTTCAGTAAGAGTTACGGATTATTTCTGTAGCGTTTTCTAGATCAAGTGTATATTTCAGGTCTCCTTAGCACTTTTATAGACTATTATGGTCATCACAACAACGAGCGCCTCACTTTTTTAGGCAAAGTACAACCTCTTGTTTGTTCTCATCAGAGGTAAGTAGTACAGAGTTCTCGACTGGTTTATATCTTGGGGTGTTTATGAAGCATAAGGGACACCACGGGTAGGACGCTTTTGAGTTTTTGTCGAGTTGTTTAAGCCAGGGAAAACAGTGAACAGGAAAAGAATTCTCTAAAAAGACATTCACCATATTCTAGTGAAATGTTGTGCAAGTGCAACCATAAAAAAACAAGCGAAAAAAAAATTAGTGCTGTTTTTTTATTTTTATTTTTTATTCTTTTTTTTTTTTTTTTTTTCAAAAAGTAAAGAAGCATCAACAATGGAACCCATTGTTTTAACACAATTAAAGAAGAGCAAATCTATCACATCGTCTATAATCCAACCCCCTAGTCCCTCGATAAGCACACCGCACTCTTTCAATGATAATCGTGAAAGTTACTTTTCCCCTGTGCAGAAAGCTGTAGGGTACAAAAGTAGATTTAAAGAACATTTCGAAGAGCGTAAGAGCCTGATTGATAAAGAGCCACTACCTGTATCCCCATTGACCGCTTGGCATTCACCCGAGCTAAGGCCTGGTTCGCTTGAAGCAATGCGAAGTTTTTCAGAAACTGCTATTGCCAGTCACCACCCTATTGCAGAAAAACCTATATTGGTCAGATCGGCTTGTACAACTACTGATATTAAAATGGAATCCAGTTTAAGCGAATCAATTCCCCAAACGACGTCTGCCTACAGCCCAAAGATGAAGGTTTCTCTCTCCACACCCCAAAGCATATCTGTGACTGGAGAAAGCCAGCAACACTTGAAAGTTCAGGATGTATCAGATCATTCTCAATTTAGTTTCTCAGACCAATCCATTTCAACCGCCTCTGTAATAGCGACCAACCTAAATAGGGCCGACGTTCTTATCCAACGATTGGAGACATGGTACGTTTTCCTCAAGTCGGTGGTGGGCTGGATAGAAGAAATAGCCAAAATTCATCAACAGAGTAGTCGAGGGTATTCTCAAAAAGCAAAATCGTGTTTGGATGTGAACCTTGCAGAAGATGACAGCTTAGCCAAGTCTTTGCTTTTCAAACTTCAATCGGTCACTACAAAGGCAGCGAGTGACCAGCGTCAATTTTCAAAAACACTCTATCACGACCACCTTTCCAATCTTCATAAGCTACGAAAAGAATGTAAAGGGAAAATCCAAGCCATCAAAATGGATTCCGCCCTAGCTATGGATGAACTCTACAGACGAGCTGAAATCACACAGAGAAAAATGAAGACTTTGAATCGGTGTTGTAAACAAGCTGAGAAATCGAATGGGCAGTCTGAGACCGATCCTTGGCTAGCCAACCTATGTAAATAACTCTTGTTACACTACTTAGAATAATTAATTCTTGAATACGTATGTTTGAATAGATGTACTTCGGCAGCTGAAAAGAGAAGTGGATGAAGAAAACAGGTTGAGATTATTGATGGTACCCATTCAAAAGGAAGTGAAATTGTTTGAGGCGCGTGTACTTGATACTGTGCAGTCTACCTTTCGGTTTAGCTGTAAACATCTATTACCCCAAATGGATGGTTTCTTTGACGACGGCTTCGAAAGCATAAAAGCGTTTATGGACACTGTCGTTCCAGAACAAGAATGGGAGCAGTTTGTGAACGCAAACAAAAAAGAAATTGTAGACGAAAACCACCCAGTGAAAGACTATATCAAAATTAATTATACAAACAAGTCCCATCCCTTGGTCATGACTCTGATCAAAGGCAAAATGGAAAAAAAGTCAGGTGCTAGAAGACAGTTTGTTGAGAAATACTATGTACTCAGTCAAGGTAAATATACATATATATATATATACGTATGTGTGTGTGTGTGTGTGTGTGTGTGTGTGTGTGTGTACAGATGAGTAAATTTAATTGTTGCGAAGGTGGATATTTACATCAATTCACTTTGGATAACAAGGTATCACCCGAAAAAACCATTTATATACCATCAAGAACCGCCACATTCCCTTTTGAAGCCAGAAACCCATCTTCAGCTAACAGTCTATATATGCACTATAAAGAAGAAGAGCTCACTGAGAGTTCAAATGTATTTGAGATAGCTAAACCTGGGACAAGTCTACTTCAAAAAGAAAAAGTGTCTGTATTTCGTGCATCTAACAAAGAAGATCTCTGTCGATGGTGTCATTACCTGACCAAAGTTTCTTCTGGATTTGATATGACCGAAAATCAACCAGAGTATATCAGCGGTAACAGTAGCCATCTAACAATGGTCAGCCAGCTCAACTCTCATTTCTCTGTCTCTTCTGAATTTCATATGGATAGCAGACACCGTGGTCTTGATTCTGAGATCTCTCTGCCTTCGTCGCCCACGCGGTCCACACCTCTTTACAAAACAGACGAATCACTCAGATACTCTTCAAGTTTTAGCCAAGTCTCCGAGTCTCCTCTGACAGCCTTTAAACGATCCAACTCGTCTCCTCAGGTACTGGAGCATAGTACGATACCCCCTACCGTAATTCATCCAGACTTCCCTATTAATTCTATACTGGAAGAAACAGGTAGTCTTGTGGAAGAAAACAATAATACCCAGGATAACCGTCGCAGTAACGAAGATGATGATGATCTGTATAGTGTCACCAGTAGTAGTTTGACAGAAAAAGATAAAACAGAACAAAACAGCGCTTTATCCATCATGGATGACGCCCAATCTTCCCTTTATTTTTCTTCTACTTCTGCTCCCCCTTCCCCTTCTTATTCTACTCAATCCTCTGTTGTATCCATACCAGAACTTTGGAATGTCTAGATTTTTTTTTCTTGGTTTGTTTAAATAAATCGTACTTTCAAACTGCATAAAATCATAACGGTTTGCCTTTAGCCAAAAAAAAAAAAAAAAACAAAGCGCTCTTGTTTTTTACCCTACTGAACTAACTTTACAACGTTTTATACAAATTAGGGTTGACTTTATATGCATTTACATAAACATTAATAAAATCGGAAAATGAATGTTTGAAGAGAATGATGGCTTATGCGTATTTAAAGTCACACTTTCCTTTTGGGACCTTTTTTATTATTATTTTTTCTTGAAAAAAAAGTAAGAATCTAGATCTCTTTAGTTCATTCCACACAAAAACATCATGCCAAACGCCGTTGAGAAAAAAAAAGCACAGCCCAGCCGTAAAGGAAAGAAGGCCTGGCGCAAAAATGTAGATATCTCCGATGTGACTGAAGCAGAAGAGGAATTGAGAGCAGTGGAAAGAGTAGTGTAAATAACACAACCACTTGAAGCTATTTTTGTTTCTTGACAACAATAACACTCTTACATGTAGTGGTCATACAGGAGAAAGAAAAGATGAAGAGCTGTTTACAATTGATATCAAAGGCGATACAAGCGGTACATTTTTTATATCAAAAAGCAAAAGAAATCCATTATCCTTTTAACTTAACCAACCTTTTTTGCGTGAAAAAAGTCAAACGTCAATTGGCCAAAGAAAAGACGCTTCGTGTAGATGAGATATTAGAGAAAAGATCAGCTGTGGCCCCTTTGAAAACCAAGAACCCTTTTAAAAAGCCAGAAATGACGGATAAATTAGCTTCCAAACACGAAACAGAAAACGTTCAAAAGATGCTGAAACGTAAAGGAAACGAAGCCTCCCCACAACATTCTAAAAAGAAGAAAGGCAACACAACCCAGTCTTATGATCTCTGGGGAAGCAGTAAGTTTTTTGGACTTAAAAAAAGATGGGCTGACCAAGTTTTACTAGATGAAGCAGTTAGGGCACCTGTAAATGATTACTTACCTGTGGAACAGAAAGTCAAAGCGCCTGCATCTTCCAAGAGAAAACCAGCTGCATTAAGTGCCATACCTGCTGTTGAGACCCCTCACAAGGGAGCATCTTATAACCCCGAAGTAGAAGCCCATCAGCAACTGATTCTTGCTGCAGTACAAGTCGAAGAACGTAAAGCTGAGATTATTGCCAAACTCTTAGAACAGCTTTCTTATCGTGATGAATTGAAGGCTATGGCCAATGAGGAATCACAAGAGATGGAAGAAGAAGATGTACAAGCAGCTGAGGGAGTGACAAAGAAACAAAAAGCGGCCGAGAGAAAGACCCGAAGGGACCGTAATAAAGAAGCACGTCTGACAGGAGAAGCGCTAGTGAGACAACAAAAGCTGCATGAGAAATCGATTCGTCAACAGATCGACAAGCTTCGAGAAATTGAGGCCGAGATTCAAAAGAAGGAAGAAGAGCTTGAAGCCCTATCAGAACAACGAGAACATCAAAAAACCCGGGACGAAAAGAAGGGTTATCGAAAGATTGGCCGACACCAAGTACCTGCGCTACCCATCGATGTTCAACTGACAGACGAGCTCTGTGCCACTCTTCGTCAATTGAAACCCGAAGGCAATATATTCAAGGACCGGTTCAACAGTATTTTGAAGCGTAACATTATCGAAACTCGAGTGCCCATTGCGCCCAGTAGAAAATACGCTCTTAAAGAATACGAAAAGAGAAGCTACAAGTTGTTTGACCAAAACGAAGCACGCAAAAAAGCACAAGCCGCCAAAAAACAAAAATAATAACAATAAAACAGTCATACTAAGAGTACATACTATACGTATATATATACATATATACATTATTTATTTATATATATAAATATATATATTTAACATGTAAACAAAGGGGAATAAGCGGTTGTCGAGCCATTATGGCAGGCTGAGTCATAGAAACAATATTTGCTAACAAGGTCCATGTAAGAGGCAGAATTCAAATCCATAGTTAAAGAAAATTGGGTCAGCCTGCGGGAAAGGGGAGGAGAGGGTGAAGGAGGTTGATTGATTTGAGGGAAGCTGTAGCGTGTCTTTGGGGGAGAGACTTTCTTCTTTTTGGAACGAAAGGAAAGCTGGTAATTTGAAGATTGGTTGTTATCCCAAAATTCCTGAGAGCCCACTTGATAGTGAATAGCAAAATAGAGAGTATCAGAGGTGATTTCGAGAGAGAAAGTAAAGACGTCGTACATGGAATTGGACGGGTAGTTTTGATAGTAGACAGCCTGTGTGTTTTGTACGGTCCGCCAATGATCAAAAGAGTGACGAAGGGTGACAGTCTTTTGGTAATCCAGATTGCGGACCAAGACTTTACCGATCAGCCTGTTTCCCTGGATCCTTAAAGAGCTCTGTTCGATGCGAATTATTTTAGTTCTTTTGTCCTGATTGTGTGTTAATTGGCGTTCGGGCCAGTTAGAGAAGACCAGCTCCTTTTGTTCTTCGTCGTCTTCATCATCGCTTTCTTCTGTCCACTCTTTATTTTTCCGATGGCTGATAGTTAACGGTGTATGCGCTTGCTTGAAATAGCAAATGTTTTCAAGGTTGTTGGTATCGAATTGAACTGACTTTGTAGGGCTTGCAGGTGCTGATTTCATCCTACGAAGCGAAGGCTTCAACTGGCTCTCTTGACAATAACGACTGACAACGACACTTTGATGTTTCTTTTCTTCTTCGAGCCTAGTCGTATAATCCAACAGTAAAGAGGTAGCTCTTCTATTCAACGCTATTCTTTTATTGTTATTTATTGTCACAGTGCTTGACATTTTGTATGGAAAAGGGAGAGAAATAAATAAATAAAAAAAAAAAAAAAACAAAAAATAAAAAAAGGGAGAAGGAAAAGAAAGTACGTTTATATCTTTTATATATTTATATTTTTTTTATGATGTAAGTTTATTTCCTTTCGATTACATCAAGAGTCTGGGCATCCTCCTTCTATATTTTTGTGGGGGAATTGATTACAATTTACCGAACTCAATTGGAATATCGGAGAAATTCTTGCCTTTTGTGCCTGGGGATTCGCGTGTGTACAAAAAAAATCTCGTCATTTATAAGGAAAAAGCCTCTGTTTTCATTCACAAAAGGGAGGTTTTTTTGAGTCTCTGTCTGTAAAGCTTTACACCAAACGCTTCTATTCTTCTATTTCGCGTTGTACAAACAATTTTGATGTTGCTCAAATATTAACAATATTTTATGAACACGACGGAACAAAAAGCTTAGTTTTTTATAAAAAAAAATAAAATAAAATAAAGAAAAAGAAAAAGAAAAAGCTTCCAAATCGGTACAACAAAAGGAGCTTTTTAGATAACAAAAACATGGCGCCATAAACAGTAAAAGATAAGAACAATTACTATTCTTTTAAATTCCCCCTTTTTCTGAACACACAAATTGCAAAAGCACACACAGAAAAAGCACACATTTTTATCAAAAAAAAAAAAAAGAGTCTGCCTATTCTTTTGTTCATTCCTTTTTATATGTCATCACTACACCATCCGGGTAACGTTACACGACTCTTGACGTATTTTTTTCAATTGAAAAATTTATTAGAAACGAAAATTTACTTGTTTTGTCCATATTAAAAAAAAAAGCGAACAAAAACAATAGCCAGCAACCAGCCAATAGTATTAGAGTGATTGAATGGCTTAGTAGACTGTGTTTTTGGCTCTCGGTCATTTGTTTAACTGACAGTTAGCTTATCCCTGCCATTTGACGATACACCGTTATTTGCTTATTTACAGATTGATGGGTCGTACAAGTCAGCTGAAGACAACAAACTGCTTATCACTCACAGTCTCTCTGCACCCAAATTTCGTTATTTTGCATGATTTTTATTTTATAAGAAGGTTACTTGATTGGCTTTCGGAGAAGTACCTGACCTATAAAAAATAAGGAGTTGAGAAAGTAGCATATATTTCCTATTATTAGGTGATATATCGTGACTAACCAATGATTTTTTATCATATAAATTAAAAGAGCAAGCTTGGCTCGCCCCTTGTTCGAAACGTCACCTGAATTCTAAAACCAATATAAAAAAAAGCAAGAATCGCATTTCCCCTCTTTTTTTTTTTCTTTTTCTTTTTGTTGTGTTTGTGTGTAGTAGAATGGAATCGGAAGAGATGAACAACAGCACTATTGAGCTAATATCTTACGCTAAACTTGCTGAATACGATCAAGCACGTACTGATTTACCTATCCGCAAATACGTTTTGATTGCTAATTTTTTACGAGACCCAAAGAGCCATTGGCTAGAACAACACTGGTTTGATGCCTGTCTAAACGAACTGGGTCAAGAAGATGAGCCAGAGCCGGAAGCACCCACTGTGAATACTCCCTCTTCTCCCTCTTCCCAGTCTTTAGTAAAGGAAGAAAAAAGCACGAGCGTTCAGCTCCATGCTTACTATGACTTTAACAAGCAAAACGGCTTCTTGTTCTATACCTCATCTAGTCTATAACAATCCCTATCTCTCTTTTACTGTACATAACCCAACTCTCTCTTTCTCTCTCACTCTCTCAAAATCTTATTTATTATTCTTTTACCCAAAACAAACAAACAAACAATGCACATAAAAATAAGAATGTTTCTTATCACACTTTCTTTTTCGAAATAAATCAAACACTCAATTTGGAAATTAAGGAGATGATAGGCTTCTTTAGACTTATTTTTTTTTTTAGAGTAAATTAAAAAAGAAACCAATAATAGGCGCAGTAAGCTTACATCCAAAACAAAAACAAAAAAAAAAGTGTCAAGTGGCGTAAATAAGATCTTTTTGGTCAAGGAATGAGAACTCCTTTTTTTATTCTTTAAGCTTGCCTTCTCCTTTATTATTATTGGAAATTGTCTACTTGTTTGGGTAGATAAACAAATAAATACACAAGTGCTTTTTTGTTTATTATTTCTTTTTTTTAAAAAAAAATAAAATAAAATAAAGGATTTGTTTTTGTTTTTGACTTAATCTAAATCATCATAAGAAGCTGCTGCTCTACGCCGACGTCCTTCGCTTTTCTGACTTCGCTTAGGCTTGAGCACTTTCTTGTTTCCCTTTTCAAACTGAGTAACGTCGTGATGATCTCGACCGAGAGCGTCGTAGTCCTTGACTTTGTAGATACGCACAATCCAATTTTCTGAAGTAAACGCTTCTTCAATCACATTGAGCTCGGGACTCTGACTAGGTAAAGGCTGGTTACGGACACGATCATAAGGGCTGCGGCCGCCAAAGAGCTCGTTGAATCGATAGTAGCTCATCTTGTACATCAGAGAATCTTTCATAGCTTGAGAAGCTTGATCATCCACTCGGTATTCGCCTGTGGGTGTAAAGTATTTGCTTTCCTGAATCTTGTCTGGCCAGATCCCTTGTGAGATTCGAATCATCCATAAGAACTTGTTAATATCGTCTCCAGAATAGCCCAGCAGCCCTCCAAAGACCACCAACACATAGTCTACGTCGTGACGCTTCATAATCTCGTAAGCGTCCGCTTCGTTGGTCGCCATCGCCCGTCCTACAGTGGCAATATGGGTGTTGTTCCATGTGTTGTTGTCCACCAGCGTGGTGCGGTTAGAGAACCCGGCGATTTGATAGCCGTAATCCCACCAGGACATGACTTTGGCATCTTCCTTGGTGTTCTTTCGCAACCAGTAGTACGCCTCGCGGTAATCATCAATAATACGCTGGGATCCATCTGCGTTACGGGACGCCAGAACCACAGAAGGCGATGAATAGGCATTCGAGGTCACCCAGGTACAGTGCCAGACAAACATGGACAGGAAAAACGTAAAGCAGCCCACAATCAGAATACGTGAGCCTGCGCTAATCGAAGGCCCCGCCCTTTTACTGGGGCTTTCGAGTGCAAGATAGGTATCCAACAGGGTTGAAATCGCAATACCGCCACACACACAGACCACAGGGGTCAGCGTCAACATCAAACGGACCATCACGCCTGCAAAGTAAGAGGCAAAGATGCTGTACACAATCACAAACACATGTTCGTCTGCCAGCGTCTGGAAACAGAGGTAGATGCCGACTGGAAACACAAAGATCAACATTTGAAGGTCAAAGAAGAACATGGGCCAGGCCGTCGGCTGATGTTCAGACACGGAGGCAATAATTGGAATGTGGATTTTGGCATAGCCTGTGTCCCACAGAGAATAGAAACGGCCTGTCCAGGGCGCAATGTAGCCCGAGACAGTCAAGCCAACCAGGCCTGAAAGACCGAGGACAAAGACAATGCCTACCAAGGCCTTGAGTACGGTCTGAAACTGTCTAGCCTGAAGGTGGCTGCGCAACAGGTTGACAAACCCCATAATCTGGCAGAGCCCAAAGACACCAAGCGCGGCCATATGTTCGGAGGTACGTGTGGGCTGGAATCCTACAAAAGGAATCTGCATCGACATCAACGTGCCCAAGATATAAAAGGTTGAGTACGACACATACACTCGGTTCGAAAAACGGCCCATAAGCATCAACACAAATGCATGGAGAGGAATCAGGTTGATAATAAACACGTAGCCACCCCAAGCTGCTACCATGTAAAAGTAAAAGAACGCAGCACCTGAAGCCCACAACGCAGACCCTAGCTTGAGCGCCTTGATCCATAAATAAAACGTAAACATCAACAGAAAGATGGCAATCGCCTCGTTATCGTATGAGCCTGCAACAGAACGTGAAATATATCCAGGCGCAATACCCATAAACGCGGCTGCTAGCAGTCCGGCTGAACTGTCTTTTAATTCACTCGTCAACAAATAGGTGGCAAATGCAGTCAATCCCGAAAACATGGGAGCCAACAACACACAGATGTTGCGAATGTCCACCGTAAAATGAAAAAAGTGAAGTACATTGTGAATAATTGCCGCTGTCACCATCAAACCCGGATAGACTGTGCCGCCTACCACGCGTCCAAGAGGATACCAGGAACGGTCATCAAACCAATTCCAAAAATCATAAAAACCATCACTGACCAACATACGCGTTGCACGATAGTTGAACCTAACCCATGCAGAAAATAGTAATAATAGTAACAGATGAGCTTCCCAGGTTACAGTTGTCTCATTTCCTTTTTTTTTTTTCGGTTTTAATTGGCTTACCAAGGGTCAAATTCATGAATGATAGATTCATAACGAACAATACTAAATAAACGTGAAGAAAAAGCAACAACTGCAATTAAGCCAAGAATAGCTCTTTTTAACAAGATTTTTTGGCTGCTGACATCCAGCTTCGCCATATTTTTTCTATTTTTGTTGTTGTAAGGTACGTTTTGGTTTTTACGAAAAAAAAAAAAAAAAAAAAGAGCTATTAACTAATATAAAATAAACACGCACCTTTTTTAATTATAGCCAATAGAATAACTTTATTTTGTTTTTTAAAAAATCATCTATTTCTTGACCAATAGCAGCGACTAAGGTTAAGCTGGCCAATTTACGTTGAAATAGTAGACGTAAAATTTCTTTGACGAGCAATAGAGAGACGGTTCCCCACGACTTTTGCACACGTAGAGTATACAAAGAGTGCTTACCAACGATTCCTTTTCCTATATAATTCAAAGAAAGCGATACTTGGAAATCATTCCCTCTTGAAAAGAAGCAGTGGGAGAAAATACAAACCGTATTGTATGGAGTATGGAGTATTCAGAGGTGCGGTTGGCCCAAGTTTAAACCTACTCTTTACCTAAACTGCTAAAAAATGCTGTTTCTTTTTTCTTTCTAGTAGCTTCCTTACATTGAAACGCTGTTCGTTTTCTCACTAGAAGGTAGAGAACGATAACTGCTCAGTATTTAGTATCCCCCCTTTTTCAATCTATGAGTAATTTCTTTAGCTCTATTCCTGACTGTCGAATAAAAAAACCGACAGTATGCGTAGTGCAAAATACGGCCCTTGTTTTTCAAATAAAAAGGGATGCTGTATAAGGTTAGTAAACCCTGAATTTTATTTTATGAGCCATACCGTCACTAAGCTTTTCGATCAAAGTTTAAAGAGTCTAACGCTAGCATACAATGCCTTTGACTTTCTCTGACAACATGCTAGCAGGGAAAGAAAGGTTGGGTTGGTGCAAGCTACTCGGTTCCATCAGAAAAGTCCTTTCAGGCTCGCTTTCTTAGACTCAGAAGGCTAGACAGAAACTGGAAAGCTTTTTTTTTTTTTTTTTTTTTCAAAAAGCGAAGAAATTTCCAAGCGGCTTTTCATTCTTTATTATTTTCATCACGAGTCTTGTCATTATAGCACAGAATGACTGCTTTTTTTCTTATGACTTCTTTTTGTTTTTACTTGTTTCTTTTGAAAGCTAACTTGTAGAAGAACTGAGTGTGTTTGCTTTCTTATTTGAATTCAACTTGAAGTCTTTTTTTTTTTCCCACTTTGAACCCTTCTTTTCCCACTTCTGGACCCTTGAATATTCAATGAGCGACGCATCATGAAACAGGGATTGGACCAATCAACAATCAGAAAATGGTACATTACCTAAGTAGATGCACCAATCATGTCGTCCTAGACTGGACCCTTGTTCAGGGTCTTTTATTTTTCATGTTTTCGCTTTCTTTCTTTCTATTCCTTTCTTTCTTATCTTTCTCTATAATTTTTTTTTTTTGCACTGCTTTTTTTTTTTTTTAGAGAATGTCTTTTGAAAAGATCTACAAGATTGTAAACGCAAGATTATTGATTAATCATGAAATAGTGGAAGGTTCATATCTTTGGTACCAAAATGGAAAAGTGATTCATCCACAAAATCTTTTTTTCTCTGCCCGTCGAGACGCCGATGAAATTATTGATGCGCAAGGCCTTTTAGTGGTGCCTGGTTTTATTGATACCCAAATCAATGGGGCTTACGGTATCGATTTTGCTGACCATGAAGAGCCTGTGGAAACCATCCAAGCCAATATCACCAAGGTAGCCAAGGGTCTTTTAAAGCATGGTTGTACGTCCTTTTGTCCTACAGTCGTTAGTTCTTCGCCTGAGGTCTACGAAAAAGTAACATAAGAAAAAAAAAAAAAAAAAAAAAGGCTTTCGTATTGATTTTCTTAGGTCTTGCCTTTACTCAACCATCGTCAAGGAAGCGTCACTGTCGGTGCGACTATTTTGGGTGCACATATCGAAGGCCCTTTTATTGCTGTTGAGAAAAAGGGGGCCCATAAGCCTGAGGTCTTAAAGAGTGCCAAGCAGGGTATCCAGGATTTGGACACAGCATATGGCTCGCAGCTCAAGAAAGGAAGCGAGGCAGTCCGGATCATTACCATGGCACCTGAAATCGAAGGTATCTGTGATGCTATCCCTGACCTAGTCCAAAGAGGTATTGTTGTCTCCATGGGCCATTCAGCTTGCCAAATTGCTGACGCTGAGAAAGCCGTTCGAAAAGGAGCTAATAGCATCACCCATCTTTTCAATGCCATGCAAGCAGTAAGAACAAAAAACATCTTTTTAGTCGCTAATCCTCTTTGTTAGTTTCATCACCGCGATCCTGGATTGATCGGCGTCTTGGGCTCAGCTGATCTACCGATTCCCAGTACAAGCGCACACCATCCAGAGGCCTCTAAAACATCGCCTGATCGACAGAAACCGGATCCTCGCCCCTTCTATGGCCTGATCTGTGACGGCGTACATGCTCACCCCAATTCTATTCGTATCGCTTACTATTCACACCCCACAGGCGCTGTTCTGGTCACAGACACACTTTCAGCCATGGGGCTTCCCAAAGGGGACTACGTTCTGGGTGGCAGCGAGGTGGAGGTAGACGAGAACGGTGGTGCATATATTAAGGGTACCAGCACTTTGGCAGGTAGCACAATCACCATCGATCAATGTGTCCGTAACTTTCAAAGATTTACCAACTGTAGTCTGATCGAAGCTGTCGAGGCCGCAACCCTTCACCCTGCTCGTATGCTGGGCATTGATCATCAAAAAGGCACTTTGAATGTCGGTGCAGATGCTGACTTTGTCTTTTTGGATGATACAAATCACGATATCCAAGTCAAACGTGTCTTCATCGCTGGTCACGAAGTTCAACTGTAAATTATTCTTTTTAATAAACTATCTTTCTTACCCTTAAACTGACTCTTAAAAAAAATTTTTTTTTTTTTTCTTTTTCGAGCCTTTCTGTTGATTGAAACCCACAAGTTGTCTTTTGACTTGGAATTACACAAATAGGGTTCTTCTGGTCACCTGTCAAGACTTCTCTAACATCGTACTAGCTAGAGCTTGTATCCGGCAAACAAGAGGGATAAACGAGTGTGGACAGGCGATGGAGAGTCCTTTCTATCAATTATCAAACGAAAAAAAAAAGAAACACACAAACAAATCATTTCATTCTATCGCCAAAATAACCTTCTTCGCTTATGTTTGATCAATGAGCCCAAACGTAACAAGAAAAGTTTCTTTGTCTATTTCTTTTTGTTTTTGCTCAAGTAACGAATGTATAGTAAGCCGAATCGTGAAAAGAAACGATGACATATATAAAAAGATAAAGCAAAAGAAGGCATATTACAGTCAAAGGTCAAACTTCAAAAAGTCTAGAAAGATAAATACAGCCAGGCCTGAAGGGGTCAATGATTAGAAAATGTTTTGCGACATTTATCAATACAGTTCTTGTGCTTTTTTTTTTTTTGTAATGGCTACCGACTTTGAGTAGTTCATCTTCTAAAGTGAGGCCACGACTTTAATACAGTCTTGAGGAAAGCCTATTAGCTTAACCCTTTCAAGGCAAGGAAACTTTTCAATAAGACTAGGTTTGGTTTGATGACTCGTTTTTTTTAAAGCGACATAGCTTCTCTTTTTTTTATTTGCTTTTTTTTTTTTTTTACTATGAATTAGAGTTTGCCTTGAAGAAAGACTTTTATCGCTTTAACTTTAGGTCTAGAGTGCAGCAGTCCAGTCCCATTTGTCCCATGTGTTACGAAACTCTTTGAGTCGATACTGGTTTTCGTTTTGACTGTAATATTTGGGCCGACGCCACAGTTCAGGACCAAGGTCCATAGAGCCAGCAATGGTCTCTTTACCAAACCAATAAGGGAACTCTTTTGGGTTCTCAATAACATGCCCGTACCCCTTATCTAAACCAAACCAGACATGGAAGTAGGGAAGAGTCTTTACCATCGAATGTCGGAAACCTCTATCACTTGTATCAATCAATTTCTTATGCTGAGACCATTCTTCTTCAGCAGAAAGAATCGATTCTTTAAAATAAGCTGGTATATCTTCATATACTCCATAAGGTATAGGAATGGCTTCAATCACCGTATGCCTTTGGGATCGAAGGTTAGTTACTGTTTCCATAAATATTACACCTTTATCTTGCTCGTGGAACATTTTCATTAAGCACTTCTGAAAGTTCTGTTTACAACATAGTCAGTTTCGTTTGCTTTTTTTTTTTTTTTTTTTTTTTACCCTTATTTCAGTCCAAACATCGTCGTCACATTCCAACATACTCGTAACATGCTGTAGAGGAACAATCATACAAGAGCCAGGAGTAAGCTCTTGTACATTGGACATGGCAAGATAACAGGTGGTAGCAAGTGATACCAAGGCAAGTTGCGGTGGATGGTCATCATGATAACAAAATCTACAACTCTTCAGTGCTTCTTGTGTGCGCTTATAATCTAAGTAACAATGTAAGTTCAACTAAACGGTCAAGAAAAATCCGATGCGTACCCGTTACTGCCCTTCTCATCTTTTGTTCTTCTGTCTGCCCTTTCTTTGACGCTATGATATCTGCTTTTTCATCCATATAGTCATTACTATTCTATAGACATACAATTCCGCATCAGGCGTTGCGCTTTTTTCTTACTTTCTTAAACTTACTTCAAACGTCGTATCAGAAACAATGCGATTAGCAAACTCCATATCCATATCAAAACCTCTACCACCTCCTCTCTCCTGCCTGACCATCTCAGCTAACGATAAGGACTCATCTGCAGTACCATACTTGATACGTTCCCCTGTCATTCTATCATGCGTTCCCTCGTACTTTCTTTTCCCCTTGAGTTCTTCTTTCTTTTGGCTCTTTTGGTTCAATGCGTAATCGTAGAGACGGCCTTGATTGTCGAAAGCAGGTAGCACTTCCGTTTGATTGGGTGCGTTTTGACTATTCTCAAAGTTCTCAAGCTCTTGTTGGTACTGGCTTTCCAATGCCTCTACTTGATCCGATCCCATCAATCGCGCTTTCACCAATTTTGCATTTAGTTTGTTGAGCTGGTCTCGTGTCAATGCGGATGAACTTGATGGTGGAATACCAGTATGCACCGGAAAACTTGGCAGTGCCTGAGCTGGGGCATTTTGGGCGAGCAATGCTTTAGTGGAAGAAGGTCGAGCAGCTTCAGGACGCTTGAAGGTCTGTGAATGAGAATCTTGATGGGTAAACATATATCGACGCTCACTTCTCTCTTCCCCCTTCCTGTCTTCATTACGTTTTGGGCGATCCTCTCGTCCTCGAGATTCATACCTATCGCGGTCTGTCTTGTGCCTCTTTCTACCATCTAGATATTCTCTTTCGTCCAATGCTTCTTGAAACTTTCCTTCTGACTTTTGGAAACAAAAAATGAGTTCTCTTACCCAAATAGTTTATCTGTTTTCTTACACCGTATTTCTCAATCCCCACCTCCCATAAAGATCGGCCTTCGTCTTCTGCTTGTTCTTTAGTACGCTTTAATTTCATCATTCTCCAACTGGATCCTGCATCGCCAAACTTTATAGAAGACTTTTGCTGTGGGATATCGTCAATTTTTGTACCCTTGACTAGGTACTGGTTAAGTTCTCGTGAGCTAATTTTAGGCTATTTTTTTTTTTAAGAAAGTAAATATTTCCCTCTCTTTCTTTTTATCCATGTTTATTCCCTCACCTCGTCTGGATTCGGTTTGGGCTCTTCTTTCGGTTTAGACAAACCCATAGATCCAAAGTCGAATCCACTGTCAAGCATCCAACCATGTCGAGAGCTTTCTTCTTTCGGCAGCGCTCCTAGGTCATCAAAACCCTCTTGGTTCTTTGCTGCCATTCCTTCTTGTTGACTTTTTAAATATTCAGCAGGTGTCATCTCTATTTGATCTGAGGCCTCCACCCAAAGTGAAGGATCCGAATAATCTATCTCCAATTCTTTTTCTTTACTACCCTTTTTGTGTTTATGGTGCCGTTTGCTGCTCTCTTTGTGTTCTTTTCGCGATGACTTTTTGGATTCTTTTTTATGCTTGTGATCACCCATTTTTTTTTTTTTTATTTCAATTATAAAAAAAAAAGTGTGTCGCAATGCTTTTTATTTTTCGCTTTTATTTCCATTTCATTTTATTTCATTTTCCTCAGAAAAATAAAATAAGTGGTAGATGCCTCGACATTCCAAAAACAACACAGCATCAAGTGTATTTACCTACCACGAAGCCAGCAAATTAGAATATGGTACCAAAAAAGTAGGTGCCATTCTTTTTTTTTTTTCTTTTTTTTTTGACTTACCAACCAATGACAGCAACGATTAGGAAGAGATTCATTTAGAGATTACAATGCCTGTTTTCTCTGCCTACAAATAGCCCGTGATCCTGTTTGTTGTGCTGAAGGGCACATCGCCTGTAGAGAGTGCATGTATGAAAACATCTTACAACAAAAAGAAAACATTCAATGGGAGCAAAAACGAGCTGAACAAAGTTTGCAAGAGCAAAACAGCAAAAAAGAAACAGAAGAAGCAGAGGCCAAACGCATGTTGTTGAACGAATTCGACAAAACCCAAAACAGTATGCTTGGTAACAGACTGCGCGCTAAAGTCGAATCGCCCAAGGACGAAAAACTAGAAAAGCCCACAGACAAAAACACTGCTGGCACGAAACGCAAATTTGAGCTGACACAAGAAGAAATAAAGTCAATAGCTGAAAGAGATATTCAACGTACTTCTTTACAATTAAAAGAAGAAAAAGAAGAGGCTGCTAAACCAAAGATCGGATCTTTTTGGCTGGTAAATGCTTTTTTTTTTTTTTGGCTTTTCTTTTATTCAGTAAAAAAAAACTCAAAACCTTCTTTATAAGCCTTCTTTAACACCTGTAGCTGAAAATACTGTTATAACTCCTACGAAAACGCAAGTCAAATGTCATGCCATAAGCAACGCACACCCTTTAACGTAAATCAGAGAAAAGATACCCTATTTGAATTAACTGATATATCATTTATTAGCATGAAGTCCTTGATCGATGTCAAGTTTCAAATTGAAGAAAACGATAAAAGCAAAAATGTGTGTCCTGCTTGCTTAAAATCGCTTACCAACGTGTCCAAACTGTCTAGTAAGTCTAGCCCCCCTCTTTTTTTTTTTTTTGCTCCTATCATTATTCTTACTTCTTTTTTTTTTAGTAATGCGTGGTTGTGGGCATGTTATATGTAACACATGCATAGATATGTTTGTAAAAAAGGCAAAAAAGTGCTATGTATGCGAAAAGAAAGTTAAATCCAAAGATATTATAGATATGACACCTGAAGGAACAGGGTTTGCTAGCTCTAGTACAAAAGCTGTCGCGGAAAGATATACTCTAGCATTTCAATAAAATACAAATGAAACAAACAAAAGCTGATACAGTATCACTGGATATATTTCATTCTCAATTGCAATATAAACTTCTTTAGGACAACTCTTGTCAAAAGAAAAACTGAAACCTTTTAAACAGGTTGGATTAAAGTCATTCAAAAAACTAAAAGAAAACACCTTTATTGGGAGAGTTTTGGTTAGAAAGCGAGGCCTGTACTCTATAATAAGTTTGAAAAGCTTTGAGAGCGCAATAAAAGCTTTATTTGTACAATTTGTATTACTATTAATAATAAGTGTCTCGGACATCTTCGTCACCAGTAATATCGCCATATTCAAACATTCCGAGCCTTTGTCGAATAGCTTTTTCTTGAGCTTCCTGAAGTGCTTTGACAATTGATTCGTTGCCGTGTGCGTAATTTACCTTGGGCGTAACATAAGCTTGACCATCTTGAACCATGTCCAAGTTCACACTAGCCTCAGCGCTAGTAGATTTACCAAAATCATAAATAGTAAGACTCAATACATTTCCTTCCCGTGCATCGACATTGGCTACGAGTTGTTTGTTGGCAGTAAAATCCCCAAATCGATCTAAAGCCTCAAGACCATAATCTTGATCCCTCTCAGGGCTCTTTACAAAGGAAAGAACAGCTTCATGGGCCTGGGGTCTCAGGGTCTTGAATTGATCAGCCAAAGCGCGAATGCGAGCAGAGGTCAACACTTCAGAGTTACCAAAATCGATATAGAGTACTTCGATACCTTCATGCGAGATGCGACGAATCTTGGCTCTATACCACCCATTGTCTTCCGTAAATTTAGCAGCTACGGTATCTCCTACTCGAGGTCTGAAGGAGGTATCTGCAGGGCGGTGAGAGTAGAATTCGTCGAGCTCCTTCATCATTTTTTCAAGCTTGGGAATTTCATCGGTGACCTTTTGAATGTAGAAACGAGATCCGCTCATGATCTCAGAAACAACGATGTCAATGTACTCTCGGTTGGGCCCAGTTTTGTTGGATATATTGGTTTGCTCAACCTCTCTTGTAGCTGCTTCACCCCAAAGTCCTTTCTTTTCACTCTTAGCTTCTCGTTCAGCAGCATAGATTTGGTTAACATAGTTCGACTCGTCTGCAGAGTATTCATGAATCGTGGCCAAGCCATGCTCAAGTAATGCCACAGACAAGTTCTCGCCTTGAACAAACAAAGAGCCTACAAAACTGCCAACTTTATCGACATTTTCTACTTCAATCTCAACATCGTGTTGCAGGCATTTTTGCGATACAAAGTCTAAAGCTTCCTGACCATAAGGTTCGGACTTATCAGTAGGAGAACGACCTACTCTAGGCGCGCGCACACCAGAAAGGACGAAGGAAATACGGCAGTTTTCTTTGGGAACCCAAATAAACAAGCGAGAGCCGTTGGCTACATATTCAACAACAGCGTGAAGCTTACCACTACGCTTTAAAAATGTGAAGAATTGACGAGCTTTGGCAGCATTTTCGGAGGCGTCCACAATTCTAACAACTGGGAGCTCTTTGGAGCTATGAACGCCCTTCTTTTCTTCCTCGGCTTTTTTCTCGGCAATTAATAATTGATCGTAGCAGCTGGAACGATTATCGTCGTCTTTTTTATGGCGAATTACCGTGGCAAGACCACGTAAGACAAGTTGTTCGGATACGTTTTGACTTCCTTGGATCACGGTTGCACAGTCTTTGGCTTCAAATCCATCTTGAGCAGGTTTGTGATAATCAATAACAACGCGTACTTGTTTTCCAATCAGCTTCTTTCGTAAATACTCTCTAGCTTCAAACTGGTATCCGACTTCTTTTATATCTTTGCTTTTTCCAGTGGCTGCAGTGGATCCAGCTCCGCGAGGTGCTTGTTTAATACTTGATAGTTGAAGCTTTTTTTCAACACCTCCGTTTTTAGTCTTGACGAGAAGTGTGTCACCTGTGACAATACGTATAACTGTTCCGTCAAACTCTTTTGTTTCTGTAGCTGCCTTGGCAACAAAATTGCGCCATATGCGTAGCTTCTTTTCTTTAGCAGCTTTTTCGGCCTTTCTTAAAGGGCCAGGGCCTGAAGTAGCCAAAGTAATACTCCAATCAACGCACTTTGCGTAGCCTTGAGAAACCAAAAGCTCGGCAATGTTACCAGCAGGGTGCTGAATAGAGCCCACAAAAGTTTGTCCCTGTGCAACACCTTCCAAAATAACTTTAACACCACGTTGAAGCAAACGTGTTTCTACAAAGAACTTGGTTTCTTCACCAAAAGGCTCGGATACAGAGCTCTCATCATTATCGCGTTTACAAGCAGGTGCTTTTATTCCTGAAAGACTCAATGTGATAATTTGCTGGGTATTGTCTGGAAGCAGTAACAAGACTCGGAAGTTGGATCCATCACGAACCAATTCAATTACGGCTATTAAATATATAGTTATTTATACGTTCACAAAAAAAAAAAAAAAAAAAGCGTATTACCATCCAAAGCTTTTCCTTTATATTGATTCAAGAAAGTGGTGGGGTCACGTTCAAAAGTGAAAGATACATCGCGAACCCCCTTTTCAAGCAACGATTAGTATGCATATTTATATAAGCATCGCACAAACTTACTGTTTCGTTGTCTGCCCACATACCAACTTTAGTGTCCTGTGCTTCGGTTTGAAACAGTTCTAAGCTTTCTAGGGCATCTACTTGGTTCTCTTTTGTATGTTTTCCTCCTTCACGCACTTTTAGCCATCCTGCCTTAACGCCCAATTCTTGAACGTTACTGCCGTCAGCCAAATAGATGCTACCATATTCGCGTTGTGTAGTGGGAACAGTATATTCAGGAACAAAAGAAACCTCTTTGCCAACAAGCATTTTTCGAAGGTACTCTCGAGAAGCAAAACCGAAAGGCTGAATAGAGCCAATATGAGAAAGATGAACGCGCATTCGCAATGCTTTTTTTTTTTCTTTTTTAAAATACCTCATCAGATCTTGTTGTATTGCCCAATCTTGGTGCTTGGACATTGGATAAGGCCAAAAGTCTTTCAAGAGGAGGCCCGTTGGCACGAGGCTTTCCTCTCAATATAACTGTGTCTCCAGATAATACGTTTTTTACAACAGCCTTATTTACCATCTTGATCTACTTGAATAGCAATAGTAATAAAAAGTTGTGTAAACGTTGGTCGGAAATTCATGAAACTAGAATTTTGAATGAAACTCAGTTACCATGCACTACGGAGTTTGTGTTTTCTTAAAAAAAAATTAACATATACACTAATAAAAAAGGGGGTATCGTTTAAATTTTATATATATATTACAGTACTTATGTAATACGACCCTTATTCTGAAAAGAAAAGAAAAACGATAGGGTTTCTAAGTACACGAATTTTCTTTTTGAAAATGCAAGCTGGAGTTTGGTTGGCTAGTGACATTGAGATTGATTAACTAGTAATGTTGATTTTGAATGGCTGTGACATTGCTATGTATGCGGAAGGAACGTTTGAAGTAGAGAAAAAAAAAAGAGCTGAAAGAGCGAATTGTTTAGTTTTTTGCACGTCTGGGCCGCGAATCAGATGCGTAAGCGCTATCAGTAACGGAAGCTGCAGAGGACATGTTTCTTTTTTCGTAGCGTCGGTGAGAATCGGTATCTTTTGAGCAAGGTTGGCTGTTACGGAAGGAGCGGTTACTAAAGTTGGTATTAACGCTTGCTGTGGAAGGAGGGAACATCATGTTGGGTGGTATTCCCATCGGGGAGGGGGGCATTAAGCGGGGGTCCATCATCATATAAGGCTGGGGATAAAGTCTGGGGTCCATTAGAGGCATCATCATAGGCATTGCGTTGTAAGTCTGCATATACTTTGCTTAGTAGTTAGTATTGCTTAAAAACAATTCTAGGATCTTTTCTATGACCACTTACTTGTTGCATCATCATCTGATGTTGTCTTTGCTCCATCACCATGCGGTTCCATATAGCGCTTTGTTCATCTGTACTATTTCGATTATCTGTTGTATTAAAGTACCCAGATGGGTTGTTTGGCTTGAAATAGGGGGTTTCGCTTTTTCTATTTCGTCCACGAGATTGACCAGAGATATTATTTGAAATAGGATACTTATCTCCAATAGGCTCGTTATCGTTGTCGTCTGTATTAGCATACATATTGTCTAAAGGGGCGTAGCCTGCCACACTAGATGAGTATCGAGCAGAAGTAGGTCGGTCATATCTATATGTGTCTCCACTAAAGGATGGAGGGACAGGGGAAGTCATCATACGAGGCCCCACGGAGGATGTCTCCCAATTGTTGTTATATTCAGGGTTAACAACAGAGCTGACAGAATGATTTGATGACCAGACGGCAGATGTTCCAGAGGATCTAGGGGAATATACAGGTGACCTCTGTGTGCTGGTTTGCTTTGGTTGTCTTTTTTCAGGAGATGATTTTTTCTTTTGGTTGCTTCCACTCTTAAGACTCAAAGAGTTCTCTGAATCTTGCGGTTTGTTCAGAGATGCTTTCACTGTCTTGTTTACTGAAGGCTTTTGTTGGGGAGCCTGTTTGGCTATATTACTGAATTGAGGACTATTCAATATACTGTTAGCAAAATCGTCCTCTATAGTCGATTTGGTGATTGGCTGCAGTAAAAGATTAGCTGTTCCAGCAATTGTGTTGGACGAAGATACTTCAGAGATATCAGAGCTCGACTTGGAGGCTGTATTTGACACAGGCGCTTCCTTGTTTGGCTCTGGAAGTTTAACTGGTTGTGTGCTTGGCTTAAAAACAGACTCATCCTCGCTTTCGGACTCACTCTCGCTTTTTTTATCTTCCTCATCGCTGACATCGCTTGCGTATGTTAACGTCTTGGAATGCCTCATGTTGTTTATGAGTTTTGATGGGCTGGAAGGACTCGCCGCGGCACGTAGAGGGGCGTTTTTTAACTTTCGTGCCAGAGCAGTTGAAAAGTCCGATTTGTTACTTAATAAAGATTCCTTAATGTCCACAGTACCGATTTCTTTAAGCTCTAAAAATAGCCTAGTGTTGGATATTGTTACATCACCAAAATTGAGTGCCTTTGGGTTTTTAGGATCATTCAAAAATGAATTGGGTCGACCGTGAAGTTCAAAAGCATCATAGATATTGACCAGCCACTCTGCAAGTTCTTCTGTAGAAGGAGACATGAGCAAAACGCCTGAGCACGATTGAACTGGTTGAAGGTCACCACTCTGGCCATTTTCATATAAAGAACCCTCAATCTTAAAGAGCGTTGCCATGTTTATCAACTTGGGCGATTCTGGATACACAGTATAGGCCTGTACGACTCTTTGGAGAGTCATGACTGGATACTTTGCTTTTTTGGATTCATAGAAAAGAATACGGCCATGTGTAGGGACCATTTTTTTGCTGAACAGACCTTTCTTTCTTCTCTCATTTGAAACAGACACCCAGTACTGCTTCCAGCCTGTGCCATTAGGGAACCGTACGTGAAGAAAACCAGTCGCAGTTAGACGTGGCTTTTTAGGTCCATCGAAGCAGGAAGAAAACCTCGGGCGGGAAAGAAAGGCCAGTGTGTATATCTCTTGGATACGCGAACATTCAAAACATGATAAACGCAGAGCCGAGACCCAATGACGAAGTGCTTCCGAGCCTGGGGTTTGGAGAATATAACGGTTTGCGCCAGCTGTGTTAAGTGAAAATGTATTAGGGACAGGGCTGCCTTCAATACTGACGGTCGAGTCTGTAACATTAATATACTGGGGATAAACGTCTTGGGTAGAGGAAGAAGAAGCGTCCCAGAGGCTAAGCACAGGGCCACACAACTCCACATACCAAACGCTCCATTTTTTGGTATTGCAAGAAACACCATTCGATTTAAGATCGTTTTTTTTCTGAAGATAACCTTCAATGTATATTTTTTTTTCGTATGCCTCTAGTAGTTTATGTATATGAATAAATTCGGTAGGAGGTAACACGACTTTCCCAATAGAAGAAGCCGAGCTGACTGGCTTGACGAATTTGGATGGTCTCTTTTGAGCTGACGTATTTTGTACATAATTCCTTATAGATACAGGCCGTTTTAAAGGTCGATCACCAGTCAGGCGCTGGCTAGATGCGGAAGGATCTGGCGCTCTATTGGTTTTGGGCAGAGCCTTATATTCTTCGATTTTTTTACGTTGTATCTCTATGCTATCTAAAGGCTTTTCGTACTCTTCTATTTTCTCGCTGTGCTCCTCTTTATTTTCTGCGTTATGTTTTTCTTTTGGTTTTTCTTGCTTTTCCTCGTCATACTCCTCTTCTTTGTCGCTTCTGTCACTGTTGCAATCGTTCAAATTGTCAGAGCTATGCCAGCCTGGTTGATTGAGTCCGTATTTTTCTAAATAAAGTAATCGAGAGTTTCTACGTGTTGACATGGTTACAGGCCGCCGACCAATTCTCGGGCTTGCCTCGCATTCTACAGCGCCATCGTCATTCTTTTCTTCATTCGCCTGAGTAGGTTTATCGTCTGTCATTAGAAAATGTGGTTTTTCGAAACAAAAAAAGGAAAGAAGCTAAAAATATATAATTTAATAAGTCAGGTGAAAAATATATATATAGTAGTTTTACAACTATCTTTTTCTTCTATTTCAACTATTAAGGTACTAAAAAGAAAAAAGAAAAAAAATAGAGAGAGAGACAGAGAAAAAGAGAAAACAAAAGGCTTTTTTAAAAAAAAAAAAAAAAAACAGTAATCAGAAAATCGTGGACATTCCTATTTCGGGCAATGCTTGAATTAGGCAATCCTACGGTCAACTGTACAAAATCGGACTTGGAACCCAGTACCATCCCACCCGACAAGGTATACCATGTGCAAGTATGGCATTAAATTCTATTTCAGACACGCCCTCATTATTTTCTGAGAACTGATGACAAAGCAAATAAAGAATATTGAAACCTGTAGTAGCCCTTCAACTATGACTTGGTGTTATTTATAGACTGTCAATTGATCAGCATGTCTACTTGTGTACGCTGGCTAGTCGTTCATTAAACAAGAAAGCCAAATTACATCAATTTTATAGCCCTTTTTTTGTTTACTTTTATCAGAGACCAGACTATAACAGTTAACCGAAATACTTCCGCATTGAAGGGGTATCTCACTAAAATCTGAGGGAAGCAGCCAAACCATAAATAGCTGTAGTTTATTTTGAGTGCTTCCCCAATTACCTTTTTCATTGAAAAAGCAATGCTGTTGTGCTTGCAAAGCGTTTCTAACACAGCCCATTGACTCTGAAGAACACTCTGTGTCAACTTCGTGTCATTTCGCTATATAAAGCAGAGGGCCCCACACTACATACGAACTTGAGTTACCAGCATAGGAACAATGATGTCAGTTGGGAAGACATATACAGCCTAGTAATATATTGCGTTTAAAAACAAGGAAAGCACCTTTGAAACAAATCCTAGGCTTCAACATATTAAAGACAGTCTTTTTAAAAAACGCTTATACATCACAACTGAAAAAAATAGAAAACCATATACCTTGGTGTACAATTTCAGTTCACAGAAGAGAAACTAGTATTATCAAAAATTTTCCCCGGCGTTTATTTAAAGCTAAAACCAAAAGCTAAAGTAAGGAGATAATTGTCTCTGGCCTAGATTGTTATCGCTGGATATTCTTAGGCTTAACTCATGGTATATCTAAAAGACAAAAGCCTACTCTTTTTTCAACAAAAAAAAAAAAGAAAAAGAAATTAGCCCATAATACAAAATTTAAAGTGTAACAAACAACACGATTTGTGTTTGTTTGCTATTGATAATATAAAAACTTTATGTATGGCATTTATTGCAAACATGACATATTTTTGTATTCGTAGTTATATTGCTTGCCTTTTTTACACAGATACTAAAAGAAGACCAGCCATGTGGTGTAGGATAGATATACTGTTTTTATAAAAGTTATGCTTTTTTTTTTCAGTAGCAAAGATCAAAGCATTTTAAACTACTGTTACCCAAGGACAAAAGAAAAAAGAATAGTATCATACCAATAGACGCATACAGTAACTGTCAACAATACAGCTTGGTATGTTTTTGGGATCCCAATTTACAATTCTTTTTTTTTTTTTGCAAAAATTGATGAAATACCCTCTGTATTATGATAGAAAGGGGATTATTTTAACCGCATTTCTTGTTGTTCTATTTAAACAAAAACATCCATTTTAGCGTTCTCTGCCTTTTTTTTTAGCATATACAGAAACTGTTTCTTCTGTAAGTTTGGTACAACTATCGTCTAAGTCTGCTGCAATACCGTCCTGGAATAACGCTAGGTTGAAAAGGTCGTTTTTTCTGGACTTTTCTTTTGGTACAAACTCTGTACATGTTCTGCTCTTTTCAATATTTTTATAAACAAGCAAACAGCTTGATTTATATTCACTTTTAACAAAATAACGGAAGCGCCTTCCTAAAAGTATCCTTAAAAAAAAAAAAAAAGAACAGGCATTATCTCTAAGGAAGATCAGAATTGCTCAACAAAAGACCCCTTTTATTTCCACTACATCATTAGAAAACGAAGCGGCATCTGGAATTGATCTTGGCCCTTCAGACTCCCTTTTTAATATTTTTATTTTCTAAAAAAAAACGTTAAACAAAACAATTTCTTTAACCTAACTATACACTTGCAAAATCTATTGAAAACTTTCGGTTCCATACTTGGCACTGAAAGACTTGAAGTGTTCGCGGCTTTACTTTCAGAAAAAAGCATACTGCGCCTTTGGAAGTTGCTTTAGTAAACAATATAGTTTGAAAACGCCAGAAAACAAACCACTGCAAGCAATTCTCTTTGGAAAAAAAAAAGTTGTATAAGGCTATACTCAAATCTTAAAGTGTTACTATAATAAAAGAAGTCAAAAAGCGCCCTTTGTTCGTAAATTCAGTTAAAAATGAAACTTACAATAAGGATTTGTGGCTAAAATAAAACGGTACTGGTTCTCTATGTCCATATTACATTTTGCTAAACGGTGACTACGTTGTACAGCATACAGGTGAGTACTCTACTGTGTATACCCATATTGAGCATGATGTGTAACACGAATATTGATATCCAACAACTATGCACGTGACTAACTCTTAACCTAGTCTACTGTGCAGAATACAATCTTACTAAAGAGACAAAACCCTTTAGAATGATACTTGTAGTATTTTCTATTCTTTATTACATTTTGGTAAAACTTTTTGTAAAAAAAAAAAAACACGCAACAATGGCTAGTAGCTACGTTTTCAAATTGCTGTTGTTTTAAAGGAATATACCATTTACGGTAATCTGTTTACACGATTTTCTTTTTTAAAGAGCAGGTCACACTAAACCAAGCGTATTTCAGCATCATCTCTTTGATGTATCTTCTTTTTCTTTATATTGGCTTTGGACAAAAATTATGAACATTTATCAAAGATGCCATGATGAAGAAGCAAAAGAGTTTTTAAGCTCGGCCTTACAAATCCAATTGCCAAAAGGCTCACTTCAAGATATATTGAAAGATGGAACTTTACTTTGTGAGTATGTATAGCGTAGATTAGAAGTGCTAGACAGATACTAAAACATTACAATATACAGTTTAATTTCAGCACTTTCACCTGGTGGACATATAATAAAAAACGATGGAAAAACAAAATTTGCATATGTACGTTATAATATAATTAATTAAAGTGTACTTAATTAGCCTTGGTAGCAAGACAATATTGGTCAGTTTCTTCGAGAAGCAGAAAGGGTAATACTAAAGCCTCCTTTTCGGAATCAATAGAAAATAACAGTCTCTCTTAGCTTCATATACCTCAATCAGACTTGTTTCAGACAGTCGACCTGCTAGAAGGAAAGAGAATGCAAAGCGTAAGATATTTATGTGGACCAACTGGGCACTAAACTTTAGTTATTGTTTGTGTGAACGTGTATAGGTTGTTTCATGTCTATTGGCAATACAAAGAATCACCCGCGACAGAAAACTAATACCAAACGTCATTCAACCTAAGCAAAGAAATAGAAGAAGCTCGGGTGCCATATTAGAAGCAGAATATCAAGAATATTATATACTACCTAAAACAACTATTGACCAAAACGCTTTAAAAATATGCGTCCAATCTCCTACAGCTTCCGTTTCTCCTCAAACGCCTCCACCATCACCACCTGACATCAAAATTATTCCTTCGGAAATAGAGCTGACTGAGCAGATCATGACAAAAAATAGAAAAGCTTCACTTAAAAAAATGGGGTCATGCGCCATCACAGTCAAAAACGAGGATGGAACATATTCCGTTTATGTAAGAAAATTCTTTTCCCCCTTTTTTGTTTTTGACTTGTCTTCACTTTAGGCACTAGGGAAAAGTATAGGAAAAGGTCAGTTTGGTGAGGTGTTTGGCGGACTTAATATGGACACTGGAGAATATGTAGCAATCAAAAGGATCAAAAGGAATCAGCTTGATTGCGACGATATGGTAAAATCAACCTATAAAAAACACATGTTAAACTTATAAACTAGAATGAGGTAGGGGTTTTAAGGCATCTAAACCACGAGCATATAGTTCGCTATAAAGGCTTTTCAAAAGACAAGATATATGTCAATATTATTTTGGAGTAAGCACCAATTGCTTCAATAGACATGAAAGCTTATTTGACTTTGATTAGATATGCCGAAATGGGATCCTTATTAAACAATATCAAGTCCTTTGGAAAGTTTCCGGAAAAGCTTGCTGCCTCATATACGTACAAAATCCTCTCGGGTCTTGATTATCTTCACTCACAACAAGTAACAAAATAAACAAAAAAAAAAACAAAAAAAGCTTATAACTTGATTGATTTTTAGGTGGTCCACTGCGATCTGAAAGCCGCCAATATTCTAACAACAAAATCAGGAAGCTTGAAACTAACCGATTTTGGGGTATCACTAACTATGAAGATGAAAGAAGATGAAACTACAGGTTCACCGGCAGGAACCCCTAACTGGATGGCGCCTGAAGTGATCAAACTTGCTGGCGCCTGTACAAAATCAGACATATGGTCTCTAGGATGCACTATAGTAGAAATGCTTACAGGAAAACCACCATATTCTGGCATGCACTCATTCGCTGCTTTATACAAGATTGTGGAAGATGAAGAGCTTCCAATTCCTAAAAATCTTGAGTTATCAGAAGTAAGTAGTATAAGCTTTTATCTTTGCTTAACAAAAAAAAAACGGGAAATTAGGAAGCAAGAGACTTTCTATCGATTTGCTTCAAAAAGTGTCCAGAAGATAGACCAAGCGCTTTTACACTTATGAAGCACAAATGGATGACACCGTTTTTTCAGAAAGAAAAAAACCCAGCAGTTCGAAAATGCAAAAGCTACAACGCCCTATCTTGTTCTCACGATAGGATTATAAGTCGATACAATATACAGACTCAAACATGTAGTACATGCTATATAAATATTGACAAAAATATTCAATCAAAACAGTGTAAAGGTATGTCTATAAGAAAGAAAGAAAAGGAAAAGCTCACATGTTCGTCCTAGGTTGCAGGCAAATGTTTCACACGCATTGTATATCAGATAGTCAAAAAATGTACCCCAGTAAATCCCTCACCCCATTACCGCCACTACCAGAAAATGAACAGAAAACACCTTTTGTCCCAAACCCAAATCACAGAAAGTTTAGGTCTGAAGGCTATGCCCAAACAAAAGGAAATGCAGCTACAAGAAAAAGTTATGGTATTATCTCATCAATTACAGCCCAATAAACACAACTGCTATGAAGAAGCCTTTAGTATAGGAAGCAATTCTAGATTATTATTATTTTTTTTGGTTTAGACATCGCATATTCATATATGATGTAGCTGCAGCATTAGGTACCACTGAAAAACAAATTTCCTTATTGAGTGGACAGAACCCATACGGACACGACAACGTCCAAAAATGGCAAATAAGAAATTAAAATAAGAAATTAAAGAATGAGTAGTACAGATATTTTACATTCCCATCTGAAAGCTTTTATATAATGCAAACTGTAACTGAAAGCAAACTAAAAGTACAGTAAACGATTTATTTTCTACATGGTTTTTCAATTAAAAGTTATCCTTATCTTAACTTTGGCTATGAATACTATTGGTGTATTTGTTTTTTATCTTATTTTGTTTTCTTATTTGTAAATTTTAGCAGGAACCACACTACTTTTTTAGTTTATATCAAGCTATACCTTTTTGTAATTACGATCCTTTTCTTTTCAATAAAGTATAATGCGTCGAAAGCTACTCCTATACGCACTTTGCTTTGTCCTCGTTTTGCTTACGGTGCACGCTCGCTCGTGTGACTATGCAGAACACACCATCACGAAAGTATATCATGTAAAACGAGACTTGCATAAGCGCGTTAAAACCATCATACAATCCACGGCTACTGCTCCCATATCATATCAGGAGATGTACCGCGTCAAGGCTAATTGCGAAAACAATGTGCGAACAGTATCTTTTGTCTTTGACGAGCAGTTTTTGCATCCTACCACAGCATATCACGCTGCTGGGCTAGAGTACAAAGCCAAGAACCCTATGGCGTTTTCTGGTAAACCTTAAACTATATTTTTGTGTCTCTGATAGTTGACAGTTAAATTCTAGATTGTGTTAACAACAAAAGATGTGACGATATAGACTATCAATGCGAAAAACAAAACCATAAAGAACACACCAACAATAATAACGAAGATGATGATGATTATGATGATTATGATGATGATTACGATGATGATTACGATGATGATTACGATGATTATGATAACGACAACGGCGGTGATGATGATGACGATGAATACGATGAGAACTATGACAACTATGAAGAAGAGAAAGAGAATTACAAACACGAAAAAGACGATGAAGATTGCAATGGAGAAGACGAAAATCATAAACATGAAGGCGCTAATCATCATCATCATCACCACCATAGTCATTCCGAGTGTAATTCCTGGTGGAAGGACGACAAAGAATTTCGCTATGACTATGAATGGAGCCACAAACATGGAGAATGGTGGCATAGAGGCTGCGACCAAAGCTGCAAGGAACATGTTCCAAAACAGTGTAATTCTCCAAGCAAAACCTCGAGTATCGTTAGTAATAGACCCTATACGACTACTAAGAGACATACAATACCGACTACTAGTAGCAAACGTGTTAGAACAAATACCACAGAAAAACATACCACTAAAAAAACCACCTCCCCAAAAATACAAACACATACAACAAAGACACCGTACACAGAACACCCGCCACAAAAATCAACCACCAGTCCCAAAACTACGGATCATAATACAAGAACACTGACTACAAGCAGAAGAATTACCACTTCACCTTCTATAACAAAATCAGTTACTAGTAGTATTTCAGAGAAAATCACTAGCCCAAAAGTTTCGTTTTCGCATTCTGTGAGTACGTATGATAGTACGACAGAACACTTTATTATAGAGAAAACTAGTTCCTCCGTACCAATTTATGTGCAGTCAACCAGCAGTTTACCAAAACCACCTTTAAGTGTGTATATTTCGCAAAGCGATATGACAAGCCCCAATGGCCCACAAACAGTTTCTAGTTTGCAAAGCGTGTCCACTCATAACTCCGTTAGAAGCCCATTAGGGACTCCTGACATTGGGCCTGGAATATCTTTAGCCACTTCCTCGAGTGTACAAACTTATCTATCATCTATAGCGCCACCTTTAGTAGTTTCCAGTGTACTTACAAAAACAAAGGCCTTCACTACCACCCTTTTGATACCGTCTCTAAATACAGAGCTATCCCTAGTTCCTCCTCCTATAGAAGTTGATTCTAGTATTGCATCTGTATCTTCAAGCTTGCAGGTGCCTAGTACAATTATAACATCAGTACGTAGCAGCTTCTCATATGTGAGTTATTTTCTGTTCCTATACAACCTTTATTAACAATATTTAAGGAAACAAAAACTGCAACAAGCTTCTTAGCCAGCAAAACGTTGAGTTTGTCCTCCATTGTATCCGAGCAGCTAACAAGCAACTATAAGCCGGAGACGTTGCTTTCGATATTATCAGAGCACATTTTGTCATCAAATTCTCAGTTTAGCATCTCAAAAGAAACGGCAACATCTGTCAAGCAAACTTTGTCTATTCCAGATATAATAAGGCCAACTGAAACACCACAAAGAACTTCTTCAGCTTCTTCTTTCAGTGTTACCCAGCTCTCCTCTGCTCCACAAATACCAATGACTGCTACTTTTGAATCAGTTTTCTCTAAACCCCAAATT
Source organism: Sporodiniella umbellata (assembly GCA_025677835.1). NCBI lineage: Eukaryota > Fungi > Mucoromycota > Mucoromycetes > Mucorales > Rhizopodaceae > Sporodiniella > Sporodiniella umbellata. The sequence continues at coordinate 100,798 of JAIXMR010000030.1, forward strand.
GTTTTATCAGAACCTATAATCAATTCTCAAAAGGCTTCCTCGAGTATTGTAACTAAAGGTAGCTCTTAAAATAGCTTGAAAAAAACCACCAATCTAACTTTTTGTCGTAAAATTTATAGCTAGCTCTAATATTATCACTTCCAGCTCATATCAAAGTCATTCTAGCTTTACTTCACTAAGGTCAACTTTATCACCCGCAAAGTCTCAAGAAGAAGTTTTGTCGAAATCGATTTCTTTCTTCACGTCTGAAATGCCACAAACATCTCCAAGTTCTTCAAGAACTGACCCTTTTTCATCGTTTGTTGCTTCTATACTTTCACAAGCGACTCCAAGCTCTTCAAAGGCCAGTTTCTCATCATCTTTTGCAGCATCAGCTTCTATTCAAGCTTCTCCAATTTCTTCAAGAGCTAACCCAGTTTCATCTTTTGTAGCATCAGCTTCTATTCAAGCATCTCCAATTTCTTCAAGAGCCGACCCAGTTTCATCTTTTGCTACTTCATTAAGTGCTCAAGCAACTCCAAGCTCTTCAAAGGCCAGTTTATTGTCTTCTTTTGCCACATCAGTTTCTATTCAAGCAACTCTAAGCTCTTCAAAGGCCAGTTTATTGTCTTCTTTTGCCACATCAGTTTCTATTCAAGCAACTCCAAGCTCCTCAAGAACTGACCCGTTTTCGTCGTTTGTTGCTTCTATACTTTCACAAGCGACTCCAAGTTCCCCAAATGCCAGTTTCTCATCATCTTTTGCAGCATCAGCTTCTATTCAAGCTTCTTCAATTTCTTCAAGAGCTAACCCAGTTTCATCTTTTGCAGCATCAGCTTCTATTCAAGCATCTCCAATTTCTTCAAGAGCCGACCCAGTTTCATCTTTTGCTACTTCATTAAGTGCTCAAGCAACTCCAAGCTCTTCAAAGGCCAGTTTATTGTCTTCTTTTGCCACATCAGTTTCTATTCAAGCAACTCCAAGCTCCTCAAGAACTGACCCGTTTTCGTCGTTTGTTGCTTCTATACTTTCACAAGCTACTCCGAGCTATTCTACCATGACTTTATCAAAGCCGAGTGAAATAAGTCCGTCTGTATTGTCTCCTACTCTTTTACTGACACCGACCGCAAGTATCCCTGCTAATCCAATCAGCTTAGTTTCTTGTGCTTCAAATTTGATGGGTCCTGATGGAAAATGCCAAAGTTTAATTAATAGTGCTACACTGTCTATAGTCTACTCTCTTTCAAGTTCTGTTCCCTACAAACCTAGAGAAATTTTAAGTATACCCGTTACAGATGATTATAGAAACTCGTATAGTGCAAGTACTATACATCAAACAACAGCAGCTATACAGTCCTTACCTTGTAAAGTACCTGGAATGTATACAACATCCCGCCTACTTTCGGATGAAAGCAACGGCAGTACGATCAATCCTATACCATCTATATACGATCAAATGGATTGCCAAATTGAATCAAAAACCGCAAACACCATCAGTTGTGTCCCAAACGGTATGGGACCCAATTCAGAAGGGGTATGTATTCAGCCCTTTAGTTCGAATACGTTCAACTCAATCGCAACTGAAACCCCTAAAACTATCAGAGGCCAATCATCAAGTCTTATAGCGACAAATTCGCCACTACCAAGCCTTTCATACACTACAAACAAGCCATCAGTTACCCCTCAGCTCCCAGCCTTTGTTTCTGAAAGCATACCAGTTTATAGTCAAATTAGTAGTCTCTATCGTTCAGAAACCTCTACAGCTAGCCCATTAAAACCCCAAGATAAGGAATCAGCCACGTCAAGAATCTCTATGTCTGCTTCAAGCTATATAGAAAGTTTTTCTGCACCAAGCGTGGTTACAGTTACTACCACTCGCGAAGCAGTTTACATATCTACATTGACCGTATCAATATATCCAACACGCGCTTCTCCAGACTGTGATACTCCAGAGGAGACTTACAAACCGTATCCTTTACCGGAGTATCCAAGCGAAGCAAGACCTGGATGTTTAGGAAAAACATGTGGAAATGTAGAAAATGGATCTAGCAGTTCGAATAGTGGCTCTCGTGGAGAATCAACGGGTTCATCTGGGAGCAGTAGGGGTCCTAACGGTATATCTAGTGGCTCTTCCACACACTGCAACTCTGAAGGATGCATCAGCTATAATGAGCATACTGGTCTTTCGGACGATGTATTGGCAGGATGCAGATCGGGTGAAAACTGTTTACGTCAAGGGGGTTCTAGTGGTTCGTCCAGTACCTCGTCCACCATTTGTAATGCAGATGGTATCTGTACTAGCACGTCCAGTAGTGAAAGCCACATTAATAGCCCTGACGGATCATCTGGTAGTAGTAACAGTAGAAGTAATGGGAACAATTTAGGCTGGTATCCAAAACCAATAAATGTTGAAGAAGACTGCGAGGATCAAGCTTTACCTTTCCCAAAAAACTACCCAAACAACAATGACAATAGGCCTAAAAACACATATGAATGCACTGACTGCAGTCGCGTCCCTGCAAATCCCAACTATGGTAATGCACATAGCTACCCTGATCTAGGCAGTCATAGCGGTCATAATCCATCTAATACTGAAATAGTCGAAAACTGCGACGAAAATGCACCACTACAAGTTCCCCGCTTAGAGCCTACAAATACATATGACAAAAATTCAGACATATTACATTGCAACAACTGCAAACAGCCATTCGAAAAAACCCCACCCAGAAACGGAGGCAATGGAAGATTAGAAAACCAAGCAGATATAATACGTCCTCACCCTCAACCTCCTTTGGAATATAGTCGTCCAAACATTGAAGAAATTCCTATATCAGGACGTTGTAGTAATTGTGCTCAGGCTCCTCGAATCCCACAGTCAAACAATATTCCTATGACCAATAGCCCTGCGACCAACATACCAATGACCAATGGAAACAATAGAGATAGCGGCTTTTTAGGAAACAGGGACCAAATCGCAGGCTCTTTAGACAACGAGAATGTTAAAGAGTGTCATAGTTGTCAAAAATCAACTCCTCAAAACAAAGAACCAATCAACGAAGTACACGGAGACGGAAAAATCCCTTGCACCAACTGCAACCTAGAGTTGCAAGCCCCTTCAGAAATTATTCAAAGGGAAGGAACAAAAGAGCATCAATACCCACCGCAGAATGCTTCTCAAAGAGTACCTCAGAACACACCTCAAAACACGTCTCAAAGTACTCCTCAAAGCGCGTCTCAAAGTACTCCTCAAAGTGCGTCTCAAAGTACTCCTCAGAACACACCTCAAAACACGTCTCAAAGTACTCCTCAAAACACGCCTCAAATCATGTCTCAAAGCACGCCTCAAAGTACGCCTCAAAGCACGCCTCAAAGCACGCCTCAAAGCACGCCTCAAAGTACGTCTCAAAGCACGCCTCAAAGTACGTCCCAAAGTACGTCTCAAAACACGTCTCAAAATACTCCTCCAATTACACCTGAAAATGTATCTCAAAATACTCCTCAAAACGCATCTCAAACTGCACCTGAAGATGTGCTTCAAAAAGAACTTCCACAATTGAGAGACGAAGAGAACCACCACTTACCTGAAAGTGCTCCACAAAGTGAAACTGCACAGCCGAAAGAGGATAAAAACAAAGATAACAATATCAAAGAATGTAGCGACTGTAAACAAGCGCCTAAACACATCCCATCAGTAGCTGAAGAAAACAAAACAAACGCTTCTCAAGATTTAAACAAGACTCCATTAAAAGCCCCTGAGAAATCTCCAAGCAAATCTCCAAGCAAATCTCCAAGCAAATCTCCAAGCAGACCTCCAAGTAAGCCCCCAAAACCCAATGTCAATGAGGAGTCAACTTTCCAAGATCGTTGTGATAATTGTCAAAAGCTGTCTCCAAAAGTACAATTAAGTAACAGACCGACAGCATATGGGAACAGGGCTAGAAAAGGCAAAAACCGAGAAGCGACTTACTCGAGATTCTCTAGTACAAGTCGTAGCCGAGGAAGCGTTTCTGATACAAAAGAAGACGGAACTACAAGCTATATAAGAAAAAATCAAGCTAACGCGCGTAATCATCAATGGTATGATACATTTTCTAATGAATCATAGAAAAAAGCCTCTGAAAACAATTGTATTATAAAAAACTATAAGCATATTTGCAAATAAAACCACACATGTGTTCAATTTTAGATTTAAACACTGTTGAATATAATCAGTATTTTTCTCCATTTCAGAAACAACGAGAATTCGTGTTAGTTCGTTTAGTTTTATTTTGGTGCTTGACGGTAAAAAACAAACTATTAAATATGTTTTCACAACTTCAACCCAGCCTGTCAATTTTTGCATTGAAGATTTCGAAAACCACTCTTATGGTGTAAAATATCGTATGAGCTTTCGTCAACGATCACGATTTAGCTTTTCCTAACACTGATAATCAATCAAAAGATTTTTCTGATTTTATTTTTCAATACTATACTTTAAGGACCACTTCATATCTTCATGATGAGCTTTGGCCTTATAAACTTAACTATTATTTTATGTATATACTATTTTGTACTAAAGTATAATGACAAATAAATTGAAACATACAGGAGCAATAACATCTAATTAAAGCTTCTAACTTATTTTAATTACTTATGAAAACGCATTAGCTTATACAAAGTTATTGAAGATATGATTAGTATTAAGGGTAGGGCCTAGGCAATACATAAGACCACGTCCAAACTCATAAAAAACAAAAAAAAAAAAGTAAAGCATTACTCTGAGCGTATTCAAAGTCAGCTGATTGGATCAGTGAGGCTTGTGTTTGACTACCTGCCAGAGCATTATTGGACAGAACAGACGTATATTTCCTACTGTATTCTAAATGTATGAAGAGAATTACCTAAAAATAAATGTATCTGATATACGTTGAGACCCTTGGAAATACAAGTAAATGTTATCCGAAAAACGACAATGGCTAACTTGGTATTTTTTTCTTTTCTTTTCTTTTTTGCTTTTGCCATTTGAAAATAAAACATCTCGTTTTGAGCACGGGATGTATGATACACTATATTTTTTGAAGGGCCAATGTCGTTCTTTGCCGAATAAACTTAATACTGATATTCCCCTCGCACACTATGCCCTGTATACCTGATGTAACCGTGTCAAGGCAAACTCTCACTACATAAATACATATTGTATCATTAATCTCGATAGACTTTTTATTTTGAAGCCTCATACAATGGTATACAATTTTTGCATTTCCTAAGGCTAAATACGATATTCAAGCTATATTTACACAACCCACGATATGTGCTTTCTAGTGAAGCATTTTTTTTATTTTAGCATTTTCTTTTGCTTTTAATGTAGAAACTGGGTGTGCAAGACATTTTTACAACTCGAGCTTATTTTACGATATTTGCTCAAAAAACAACGATCTTTCTCGATCTTTAAATCCCGCACACCGACTCTAATGCTGCTGCATTACATCTGAAGTTTGAGACTACCATCTCCTTTAAGATATTCAATAGGAGCCAACATCTAGACAAGTAAGTAACTTTTCGAAAACACGCTTAAAAGAAAAAAAGGCATCCTCAAATAGATTTTAAAAATCGACTATATTGCAGTTCCTTTTAAATTTTTAGGCACGCAATATTTATCCATCTATATAACATGAACCGAAAGATCCGATATACTTTGAGCAAAGCAACTGTTCAAACTCAGTCTGGCATATCTTGTGAAAATTGCTTGATACAATTTCCTCACATTTTCATTGGACGATGGAGGATCTTGTAAGTACTTAAATGCATTTGTTTTTATCTTCTTCTTTTTTTTTTCCTAAACCTTACTATTTAAATATGAATGACATACTCCCTTCTTCACCTGCTTCTTCAGTTTCCGGCGCGAGAAGAAGATATCGCTTTGCTACCGAAGTAGTTACAGTCGATAGCTCAGACGATCCTCACAATGCTGCCTCTGTCCCGATTTACCAAACAGCTACCTTCAAGCAAAAAGGCTCAAGTGGAACAGGGGAATATGATTACTCTCGAAGTGGCAATCCCACACGCACACATGTTGGTAAGTGTCTGATCTAATACACACAGCAAGTAGCTAAGTAGCACATAGAAAACCACCTAGCTAAAGTGATGGGAGCTGAACGAGCCTTAGCTGTTACCAGCGGCATGGGGGCATTAGACGTAATTACCCGTCTTGTAAAAGCTGGTGAGGAAATCATTGCAGGCGATGACCTTTACGGCGGTACCAATCGGCTCCTTAGCTTTCTCTCAAAAAACCAAAACATAAAAACACATCACATCAACACTACCAAGTCCGACACTATTATTCCATTTCTATCAGATAAAACTCGATTGGTTCTATTGGAAAGTCCCACAAATCCCCTGATTAAAATTAGTGATATTCGTACCATTTCAAAACATGTTCATGAACGCTGCCCAAACGCTTTAGTTGTAGTTGACAATACAATGATGAGTCCTTATTTACAACGCCCTTTGGAACTTGGTGCCGATATATCTTATCACTCAGGTACAAAATACTTGTCTGGGCATCACGATCTCATGGCTGGCGTTATTGGCTGTAAATCAGCTAATGTTGCAGATGTAAATATAAAAAAAGGCACTTGTAAAGCGATTTTCTAACCTTTGTATTAAAAGCAAATCTACTACGTTATCAACGCTACCGGATGTGGCCTTGGTCCCTTTGATTCCTGGCTTTTGTTGCGCGGTGTTAAAACTCTAGCCGTTCGCATGGACAAACAGCAATCAAGTTGTATTAGGATAGCTGAATACTTAGAATCCAATGGCTTTAAAGTTCATTTCCCAGGGTTGAAGTCCCACCCACAATATGAACTACATGCCTCCATGGCATCTGGACCTGGTGCAGTTCTTAGCTTTGAAACAGGAGACATTGATTTATCAGAAAGAATTGTAGAAGCCGCCAAACTTTGGAGTATCAGCGTTTCCTTCGGTTGTGTAAACTCGTTGATCAGTATGCCATGTAGAATGTCCCACGCATCTATTCCTGCCCACGTACGAGCCGAAAGAGCCCTCCCAGAAGATTTGATTCGTTTATGTGTAGGAATTGAAGATACTGAAGATCTTTTGGAAGATTTAGAACAAGCATTAACTTTTGCTGGTGCTCTAATTAAATAACGTTTATATACGTTTTTATTAAAAGAAGTTGCTTGTTCTTCTTGTACTATATATACAACAACAAAATAAACAAAAAAAATCTATAGCTTTAATTGAGAGGCTCATCTTCTTCCTCTGGCTCTAAAACAACAATGGTTGTTGAGCTCTCTAGTTTTTCTACTCCGTATATCAATTGTATGTCCATGCGGTCTCTTCCACCATTTGCCAACATGAGTTTAGTAGGGCTATAATCTAAGCTGTTTAAGACACTGTTCACTTTTTGTATTGTTACATCCTCCAAATCCATTGTAGCGGCTTTGTTCCATATACTGCCATTTAACCGCACTCGCCCAATGACTGTTGTTATTTTTAAGGTTATTTTGTCAATCGTTTCTGGACCACCACGGATATAAATCACACTTAAACCTTGGAACTTTCCAGGTAAAGGTTGTAATGCCAAACGGTTATCCTTGTCCGCATCTAGCATACGTTGGGATATAGCTTGGTATATATAGTCTGCAGGTGCAACCAGCTTCATGGGCACCTTCCATTTTCCAGTAGAAGAAATGATGGTTTTGTTTTTGGTATCAACATGCGGTAAATCAAGATCAAACCGTTTGAACACATAATCGATGACACTACCAGTCTGTATAGGATGATCATTGGTCATTTTACCAAAGAGGTGGATATTCCAGCTCGTTGGTTCGATTTTGTTTTTTAAATACTGTTCAGCTAATGGGTTGGGCTGTAAGTAGTTACGAATGTCCATATAGTTTATAGGATAAAGAACCTCACGTGGTAGGATGGTTAATCCACCTGCTTCTAGAACGCTGCGTCTTTCTCTCACATAAGATGTGATCGCCTTAGGCCCACCGCAATTAAAGCATTTAGGGTCATAGTTGTAGGCTGAAAATGCGCCCTCTGCCATTTCGCGAAATAGTTTCCAGCCTCGCTTGAACCTCATAAGGCCTTGCGGCAGATAAAGCCCTTTATCGTCTAGTGTCCACTCAAGATCAGAGCTTACTTGGGAATAGTCAGAACCAATAAATTCCTGATTAGGGTTAGGGGGGATTCGAGTCCAAAGAGCGTCCATATCCATATAAGTACCGCCGTAATTGTAAAGCAAGAGACACCTGATATAGTCGGTTAAATGCCAATAAAAGAACTTTCCATCTACCCAACGATCCCATTCTTGTAACCAGTCCCGTGTACCAGGGCCAAAATACCAATGCCAGTTCAACAAGTTTTCCTTGTTAAACCGAACCACTTGAACGTTATACCCACGTCGCGTATAAGCATTAAAAAAGTCCTCAGGAAGTGAGTTGGACATCATAATAATAGCTGCTTCGGGTTCGTGAATCCAGACCAATTCCAGCGCCCTCCAGTGCCTGTCTGTAAATGTAGCAGGCTCACTAGTCCAACAAACCCAGTAAAGAAGATGCCATTTATCTGTATCAGTATAAATCGATGTACGAGCAGAAAGTATATCCTTTATAATCCACTGATCGTTTTGTCCGATAATTGCAGGCTCAAGGTCATCCTTGATCTTGGGCCCTGCTATTTTTTGATAATCTGGAAGCTTCGCTAATGATACACCACGCTCCGGATCGCACACACGATTGCTTGATCGCCAATCATTCTTTTTTTCGTAGCATGGATAGCAAAGTGCACAAGAATTGTGTGAATCCATTCCAGTACATTGTGGTTTTTTTTCAAGTAAGTTGTTGTACATCTCTTTAGCCTGTATCTTGAAGTATCCAGAAAGTCTTTTTGCGATCATTGTATCCTCGCACACATCTTCATCTTGAATGCGCTTATCATGGATTGGCTGAAGATCAAATCCAAACAACCAAAGAGCCAGGTTGGTGTCATCTGCATTTTTAATAAACCGTTGAGGGTAGTCGACATTGGTTATAATTTCAACAAGGTTGCGTGAGAGAGTATAAAGTGTGCCTGAAGTGAAAGGAGGCAAAATGGGCATTCCATAATCTAACTCCAAGCCTTTTTCGTAATAACCAACAGGCATGTTTCTAAAAACATTAATTTCTATTGAGCTTTTGATAATTGCTTCTCTTTTATCTTTACCTATAGACGAAACCCTTCCAGTAGTTGTCTTTTGGCTCTGTTATCTCGTCGCAAACTATGTCCCATCTGACAAACACATCGTCGTCAGTTTTAATTAAATAATCGTACTGAGCTAGTGAAGACCATTTGAAAGCTTCGTATAACTTATGGCTTTTATCTTGTTTAAGGTCGGATGCCGGCACAATAAGCAAGTCATTGTACGCCTCTGATTCCTCTTTAACTGCATCCAAAGAGTAAGAAGAAGAGGGCTGTTGACCAATTATAAACCGATAGGATACATTTTTGTGCTTTAGCCAGTTCAGGGTTGTGTCCCTCATAACTTTTCTTTTATCTGCTCCCTCCCAAGATGAAAGAATCAAAATAAGGGTGGTAGATGGCGCAACTATAGTATCGAGATTGTAGACTCCCTTCTTCATCAACAAATCAGATGTATATTCGTATCGATAAGCCTGGCCAACAAGCAAAAACACAGAATAAGCTAAGGTTATTATAAACGGCAGTACTAGGATGTTGAGTGCAGTGGGCGTTTTGAAACGAATGGGGATAACATCCTCTATTTTTTGGCTGTATTTAGGGCTGGAAGCTAAGACAAGCTTGAGGACGTTACAAACAAAAAGAACAATACAAAAAGCAAGCTGTGACCGAACTGGATCTATAAAGTGTGAATTGAAAAGAACTGATAGACAACAGATGCCAAAATTGAGTGTTGCTAAGCAAGTGATGGCTTGCTTAAATTCGTATTGGTAAAACCATTTGTTCATCATGCTAGTACCAAATACCCAACTCCAATAGCCCGCTAATGTACTCTATTATGTTGTAATTAGGCTTCATCGGAAACATGTATACTTACCCAAAGTATAGCCACATAGTATTCTGTTTGTGTGATTTGTATAAGTCGCGGTCCTCCTGCGTCTCTCAAAGGAACTAGACTTGCTAATTTCCAGTATTGGTATGTATAAAAAAGAGCTGGTAGGAAGCAAGATGCTCTCAGCATAGCCACGGGCATTTGGTATCGTCTAGGTACATTGAAACTAGTGATGACCCGCTTCTGCTTGAAAAAAGGCAGTGTTGTTTGCTATACATAGTTTAATATATGCTAATACTAAAAGTTTCATACTTGAGGCATAAGCAAGATCCCTTGTAACTTTTCTCGATTAATTGTGTTTTGTACAAAAAAGATCTCTCAACACACTGAAAAAGAAAAAAAGTCGGGATAAAAAAAACATTCAGTTTGAGCGGGCGATCTGCGTAGATCCTTTTTGAGTTGCTTCTACACAAAGTACGCGCCTAGCTGGAATGATGTTTCAAGGCCATGTTCTACGGAAAGAGCATGCAAAGAAAAAAAAAAGGTACGAAGCTATTTATACAAAGCTTTCTCCCCCTATCCTTTTTTTATTAAAGGAAATGCTGTAATAGGGAGAATACCAACAATTGAACACACCAATAACTACTCGTTCATCCACGACCCGCCTTTTTTTAACCATTTTGCGAGAAGAATTGTCATATCTCTTATAACAAACCCTCCCACCACGATGTTAATAACATTACAAATGACATCAAGCTTTGCAATAATTTCGTCGTATTGTGAGTCGTTTGAAATTTTTCTCCCTTTGTGATAAAAAATTTGCCAGTTTTCTATTGAAACGTCAATTAAGGTTTTTTAGTATTTTTTTTCCCGCTTACCTAATATATGAACTTTGTGAAACAGTTTTTCTAAAGCCTCAACATAGTGCTTATAGTTATCATCGCTATAAGAAAAACTAAATTAGAAAGAGCAAGCTAAGGAACTGGAAAGCTGGAGCTACCCTTTTGATAATCCAAAAGCATTCATTCGTTCAACGGACTTCGATAAACGAGTTCCCCAAGCCATGAATGACTGGCTGGCTTTTTTGTTGTTTTCTGGCTTTGATGTATTTGTCTGGTGATTGTTGCTACTGCTACTACTTGTTTGGTTGGAACCATCTAAACTTTTATCTGAGCTGTCTTTTTTGAGCTTTTTTGATAAACTGTTTCTCAATCCCTCTACGGAGTTTTCCACATGATTTAATAGATTCAGTGAACTCCTCAAATCATCAAGGTAATTCCAGTTTTCTAGTCGGGTTATATCGCCCCTCATTGTGTCACAGACCGAAATTTTGATGTCTACATGCGACAATCTAACGTTTGATTGTTGCCTATACATAATGTTAAATAAACAACCCAGGACACATTGTGTGTTACCATAAACTTCTGGGTATATAAAGATTGTCTGTGATATAAGCGCCATTTTGCATACTTTTTTCTAACGCCCAAATCAAGGTCAAATTCCGATCTTCTCTTACCGGCTCAGCGTTTTGTGTCTGATCCTTTAGGAAATAGCTAAAGGAGAAACTGTTATTATGCTCATAAGCTGACGATTTACGTCTGGGCAGATCGTCTAATGATAGTCGCTCAACTGTCTTCTTAGGTGTCTTTCTAGGCTCTACAGACTCTTCCTCAACAGCCTCAGCCGTATATATATGAGATTGAGGGGCTTTAGGCAAGCTGCTTGTTCGTTCACGGTATTTTTGAGTAACTGAATCCTCCTTTTTCGAAGAAGGGAGTATAAGTGAAGGCACATGTTTCGTTTTAACTTGTCGTTCCAAATCAAGTCTATCAGGGTTTGGTTGAAGAGGTGTACTTCTAGACGCTTTTAAAACGAGCGGCACTCTATCATTGTTTTTAAATTCTGTTGATGTCATTTTGCGTAATGAAGTCTTTTGAAGAGAAGTAGAGTTCGACCGCCAATCCTCATCTTGCTCTGTTAAAAGTCGAATGCGTTCAGAATAGGAATCGTGCTACACCTGTAAGTTTTCGTTCTAGTTTCAGCTGACTTACTATCTCTTGAAGTCGCCTTTTGTCGCTTTCTTTGTCGACTAGATTCAAAGCTTTGTTGAGCAATTCTATAGCCTCTTTATAGGCATATACGGCACCTGAAACATCGTTGGTGGAATCACATTGGACTGCAGCATTAGCCTTTTGCAAAGCCGAGCGTAAGATAAGTTTAGAAGTTTGCTTTATCTCTTGGTAAGAGGTGCTATTAGTGCTGGATATAAAAACAGAATCAATGTTCATGTGAGAAGTGTGAAAAAATGCTGATTCACCTCTAAAAAAAAGCTTATTTACACTGTACTCCCCTCCCTCTTTGTGCAGCTCTTTTCCTCTTTTAGTATGTTACACTGCTTTTTGTCATCTGAGATCGGTACAAACTTTTGGTCCCTATGCTAATGCCGCCTCTTTCGGTTCTTGCTCTATCTCGGCTGTCCATAATGTTTTCTAAAGACTATAAAACGATATTGTTTTTCATTCTGTTTTTTAAATCATATGCAAGCTAACCAAGACGAATTCCATTATATAAACACAGCCAAAAGTGAGCTTTAGATCTCTATGTTAATCTTGTGCTATTTTTAATATTGCCCTAGCTCAATGGCCAGAACAGTTCACCCTCCCACCAGTCCAGTTCAACCCATATTCGTCCATAGTTCATAGACCTCGATTAATAGCCACAGTGTGGGATGACCAAAATACGCTTTGTTATCAAGTTGACACACAAGGTATATGTGTAGCTCGTCGTCAGGGTAGGTCGTGTTTAAACCAAAAATTCCGTCTAACGCGTTCTATTAGATAACGATATGATTAACGGCACAAAACTACTGAATGTAGCAGGACTTTCTCGTGGTAAACGAGACGGTATTTTAAAGAACGAAAAGAAGCGTGTGGTTGTTAAAATAGGCGCTATGAGTTTAAAAGGAGTTTGGTAAGGATAGTGGTTTTTTCATTGAATTGAACCATATTTTTACAGGATTCCTTTGGATAGAGCCAAAGCGCTCGCTAGCCAGTTCGGCATCTCGGACACTTTATATCCTCTTTTTGAAAATTCACCAGCCTCCTATATCTGCCCGTCCCATTTACGGCAATTACAAAGTTCTAACCTTTGTCTAGAAGACGTTTCGTTGATAAATCGTATTGAAAGTCCCGCTGAAGGTAAGACACCTTTTAAAAAAAAAGAATTCTACTAAAATAGTATCAGTTGGCTCAAACACAGCCCACCCTTGGTGATTTTTCGATCATATAATAATTAAGTATGCCATGCCAAACAGAAGGCACGATACACAGGCTGCAATAGAATACGTTTTATACTACAGCCTAATAAAGTAATCGATCTAATCATGGATATATACGTATATAAATGAAAAGCCATGAAACAAAATCGAAACGGCATGCTAAGTTTCGAATTCAAGAAAATACAGATCTTTCAACATTTACAGGTCTAAGGCTGGATATGAAACTATACAGTTTACTGAATCAAGTCACACTAGAACCTGACAGATGCCTAAAAGATCTTATAGGGGATTTAAAAAGTAGATGAATAACTTTGATTGGCTGGCATAAAATAAGCGAATCTGTGTACGATCATAGCGTCTGCTTTTCGTATAAATTTTTCTTTTTTTCTTTCTCTTTTTCATGTTTAAGCGCTTTTTTTCTTCTTCAAAAAAAATGGGGTTCACATACAAAGATGCTGTAGAAAAACTAAATTCACTTCAGTCCAATGCTTCTCTTCTAGAAAAGCTTCGTAAAGCAGGCCCTCGCATGAACGAACGTAGTCTTCCTGAGATGATAAAGTACTTTGAGCGCATTGGATATAGCCCTAGAGACTTCGATAAACTCAACCTAATTCATGTTACTGGTACTAAAGGAAAGGGCTCAACGTCGGCCATTACACAGTCTATTCTGCATAACTACGATCCTAACATTAAAACTGGTCTTTTTACTTCTCCCCATCTGGTTGCTGTACGTGAGCGTATTCGCATTAATGGAGAACCGATTAGCGAGGAATTATTTGCAAAGTACTCTCAATATGTCTGGGAAAGGCTAGAAGCTACCAAAGAAGAAGCGATTCGTGCCATGGATATGTCAGATGGAGACAAAAACGAGTTGATTCGAAACAAAAGGGCACACCCTGATAAACCTATATACTTTAGATATTTAACACTAGTGGCATTGCACGCATTTATACAAGAGAAGGTATTAAAAAAAAAGTCGCGTAAATACTGAGTATGTATAGGTGGATTGCGCTATTTTGGAAGTAGGTGTGGGCGGCGAATATGACTCGACCAATGTTATTGAAAACCCAATTGTGTGCGGGATTACAGCATTGGGTCTAGATCATGTATCTGTATTGGGAAACACCATTGACCAAATTGCTTGGCATAAAGCAGGCATAATCAAGCCTAACAAACCAGCTGTCTGTTTTGAGCAATTACCAGAAGCTATGGAAGTAGTTGAAAGAAGAGCCAAAGAAAAAAACGCGCCATTAACTATACTGTATTCAAAGCAAATTTCAGAACTAAATGGTGTGGAAATAGGTTAGTAAATGCGGCTTTTTAGTTAGTCACAAATAACTTTAAATGATAGGCTTGGCTGGTGAACATCAGAAATACAACGCATTGACAGCTATTGAGTTATCCAAACTTTGGCTGAAGTCTACTCGTGGCATCGATCTTGAAGAAAGTGTCCCCGAAGAATTCAAAAAGGGCCTAAGAAATGTATCGTGGCCAGGAAGAGGACAGAAGCTCAAGATACAGGATACAAAGTATGCTTCAGAGAGCGCAAACGCAACATGGTTTTTGGATGGGGCCCATACTACAGAAAGTCTACAAGTCTGTACAAAATGGTTTCAGGAAGTAGTTGAAAAAGAAGGTCACTGCATTCTAATTTTCAATTGCACACACGGAAGAGATGCCAGTCGTCTACTTCAAGTCGTTTCCGATATACAACCACTAGTCAACTTTAACGATGTAATATTTACTACCAATATTACCTTCAAGGAAGGCTATACCACAGACAATACCAACAACAATGTTTCAGCAGAAGAGCTCACTACAGTACAAAAAACACTGGGCGATAGTTGGATTTCTCAAAACTCTACGTTTCCCAAAGACTCAGTACATATAGTTGGGAGCATTGAAGAGGCTGTCGAATTGGTTGTTGAAAAGTCAAAGAAGTCCTCAAAGCAGCTACAGGTTTTAACAACTGGTAGCCTGATCATGGTTGGGAACACGTTGACTGTACTTGGGTTTAAACCACAATAATAATAATAATATCAACAATTAAAAGAGACTTGTGTACATATATATATATTTGCATATTGGAATTTAGTCTTTCTATTGATAGCCAAAAATTTTCGAAATCACAATCGGAACTGCCAAAACAAAGCTACTAGGCGTCTTGGCTAAACATATATAATGTAAAAAGAGAAAGATTGATCTAATTTTCCCGATACAAACACTCTAGAAATACAAAAATAATCCTGATTATGGTTTGTGTTAGCATTGGCTATGAATCACTATAAACGCTTGAAAATAAAAATAAAAATCTACACTACTTATACTCTATCCAACTATAAAATGCATCATACTCCATTGACATTTACAAGGCAAGACTAAGAGACAGCCCAACTTTGACCAGAGAATGACTTTCAACTTGCTTTTATTGGTTTTTTTTTTTAAAAAAAAAAGTGCTATTACCTTTGAAAGAGTGCACAAAAACAATGTTAAAAATACAAAAGTTACATATACATCGTTTTTTAGGAAAACATATCTTAAAGCTGTGTAAAAAATATCTATTATAATTTGATTTTCTGTCTTTATTGAAGTAATAGAAATAGTATATAGACACCAAATAAAAACCCCTTCCTGTATGACAACAAGCAATGGAAGCAAGATTTATCTCCTGACACACCTTTATACCTTTTGTAGTCGAAAATTGCATTTGGCTCACTTTGTACACATTGTGCGGTTTTTAGTTCAGAGGTCTTTTTGATTGTCTGTTTTTTTTTAAAAAAAAAAAAAAGTTTTGCTATGTTATTAGCATGAGCGATTTCCTCTTTCAAATGTGTATAACCTGCTGGATGCAATTCTGTAAGAGTTGTGTCTTCAAATAGGGAAAGGGAGGAGCTGGAAAAGTTCAGGCTTCGATCGACACAGCTTCGTAAAGGAAAACTATGACGTTAAGGACTTGTAAAGGAACTTTGGGACAGTAGAACTTGCAGACGAAGCGGATCTGTAAAAACGAGGCAAAAGATTAAATAAAAGGAAACAAAATAGACAGACAGTCTAAGAAGGAGTACTTGAATAGTAAAAGGAACATGTAATAATTTGCTGCTTTCTTTATTGAATGAACTATTCAAAGAGTATAAATACTCTTTGATGAGATAAAGGAATGTTTGAACAGATTAAATATTTGAGATGGAATGCAGTAACAGAGTAATGTAATGAGCTTTCAGGGCAGTGACAATATCCAAAGAATGTTAGTTTTGACTCAATACGAATTCCGTATGTGCCTCAGAGCATTGTTTATCAATCGCCTGAGTCAATCGTTTGTCTGTAGTTGCTACTAAGAATAAAAAGTGCTATATCGTCTTTACTTCTAAAAGCATAGTACAATGCGCAAAAAAGAATATGTACAAAACAAACAAATATATCTGTCACATTCTTTCTAAGTCGAAAGACTGTCATTCTTTTAATTTGAACGACAAAAACACAAAATCTTCAAATACATTTGTTTTAATTATATGTTGGTCCTTTGTTTTTTTTTTTTTTGTAAGTTGAAAACGAGCAGTGATTATTAGGTCACTAAAATGTTTACAAAATGTTCGGTTAAAAAGCCTCATTGCGGGTAAAACTTTGTGAAAATATCCGGACTTTGCCGGATTATAGTAAATATGTTTTAACTCACTAATTAACTTTTAAGTTCAGCTCTTATGGCGCAATTGGCTAGCGCGTCTGACTGTTAATCAGGAGGTTGGTGGTTCGAGCCCACCTAGGAGCGTTTTTTATTTTTGGTGTTGTAGCGAATATATACTACAATGATAACATCGATTGGACCAAAGACTGGATCAACTTTGCATCAGTATTTAAAAAAATATTTTTATTATAAAGGTTTCCCTTTTATTAATAAACTATATAATGTGACAGACGAAAATAGAGAAATAGTCAATATAGACTAATTAGGACTTTTTTTGTGGGTTGCACCAACGACATCTACGACATGTTGAAGATCTACAACAACAACTACATCTTTGACATGTCGAACTAACTATAAAAAGAAAAAACATTACAAAATACGGAAAACCAGAAAAACATCAGAAAAAGTATAAAAACCCAAAAACAATAATTGTCAAATAATTTATCAAATAACAAATCAAATAAACGGTTATATAAATATTCATATAATACACTTATCACTGAATACCCTTCTCTGTATTTTATCTTATTTTGATCCCTAGAAGTTGAACTTATCCTTCTCTGTAAACTCTTTTTATTTTATTTTACTTTTATTATATTTTACTATATAGTTTGATCTACTCTATAAGATCTGGTGGTCACTACATCCCTTTTTACTTTATTTTTATTCTTTTACTTTATATCTACAAGCGGATATCTTTTATTTCTTTTTATTTTATACACTTAAATCTCCTAAGCACGCAATCCTACAATAAATATTCAAATTACAAGAATATCACTGAATATTTCCCTATTTTTATTATACTGATCCCTTGAAGACGAATCAATTCCTTCTCTGTAAACCCTTATTCTTATTTTTATATCTATCGATTCTTTGAAGTTAACACAGAGCTCTTACTGTAACCCTTTTTGTTTTTAGTTTGTCTTGTTTTTATTTTCTTACAATTGATCTACTCTACAAAATCTAATGGACATTCATCAACGAACCTACTTGTATTCTTTTTGTATTGTATCTCTTTCTATTTGATTTTTTATACTCAATTCTATACAACACCCCCACTTTACAGCATCTGCTAAGTTCTAACAATCCCCCATAACTATAAAGCTTTACCATCCCATAAAAATTCTATTATTTTATTGTCATCGATCAAATATCAACAACGCTATTTGATGTTACAGACCTCATCAATGACATTAATGGCTTGGCCAAAAAATTGGCCAGCTTTACACTGGTGCTCCCAGGGACCCTTTGTTGGTTGTGATTTTATACAACTATACTATTTTGTCATTGTTATTGTTGGCGCTACTATTTTTATAAAGATTGTACCAAATACTATCTAGCATTAATGGTTCAAATACTCCAAAAAAGCTTAAGTAGATTGTAAAATAGATCCAGTTTCGAACACAAAATAAGGAGCAAAACGAGAAAAAAGTTGGCGACAAAATCTTATAGCTACACAAAAGATGTGGACTCTTGTATTCTTTTCCATTTTGCTAATCAACTTTAGATACAACATACCAAGAATTTTGTAATACGCTGTTCATAATTGATCTTTTTAACAAAAAAATCTCAAAGCACCTCTTTGTTGCAAAAAAAAAAAAATTGTGAAGATATGATACATACATTAACTGTTAATTATAACATCAATTCATATACAAATGTAGGGCTAGCTGTTATTATTTTGTCTAAAAATTGCTGTTTTCACTTTGAATACAGTATAAAAAGATATCAATATAACCGATTTACTATTCTTCTTTTGTAATCCATAAAAAAAAGTAATGCGTCTGGTAGTAGATATGAAGTAAATAATTTTTTTTTTTTTTTTGAATATATGGTCCTCAGACTTTGTGGAGAAGATCAAATCAAACAAAAAAAAAGGAAAAGGGCGAAGCAGAAGTCAAGGGTTTATAACAGCCATAATAATGTCTAAAAGTCCTTGCCTTCTTTTTTTGGTTACTATAGACATACATTTAACTTCTTTTTTTGTTGCCAAAATATCCAATGCGGCTGAATAATAAATTAGATGATCTAATATTCTGGAAACTTAGAACTTTTTTTTTGTAGGGCAAAAAAACAAACTATAATATGAAAAATATTCATTGATACCATTGTTTGAAACTGATAAGATATGGTTTAGTTGTAAAATTTGACAAAGATAGACTGCTACAACATTTTTGAGAATTTCCAGTTCTTATGTTTTCTTGGACCTCGTGGTATTTGGTGTATTAAAAATGTTAACACTCTATCTAGTATGAAGCGTATTCATTTATTTATTAAAGAACAGGAGTAAAGTTGGTATAATTTTTGGTTAGCATATATAAAACTAAGATCCTGGTTTGCTTCATTACAAACAAATGATAGGAAAAATAACGATGAAAGTTTTACTGATGGTTTTGTTTGTTTTAATGTTTCTATGCTATATGATCTAAACCTCAAAAAGGTTGCCGAATCTCTTATGCCTCTATAGAGATGTTGTAATACTGTACTATTTGAAAGAATATCTGGGCACAGAAAAGTAAAAAAGGATAAACAAAAAGTTCGAATAAAGGGGTCACTGCATCTGTTTCTAGTGGAGGAGCTTGCTAAAAACAAAAGCAAGGGAAAGATAGGCGACTTGCAATAAAACTCAAAGTAAAATAACAATTTACAATAAAGGTTTCGCTTGCGGCTATTAGATCTTGTAAAATAAATCAAACTAAAGGTAATAATAAAACAAAGCAAAGTAAAGGGTTGATTAACGATGAAGGAATGCGTTTGTCTTCAAAGAATCAGATAAAAAAGTTAAAATAAAAAGGATCACAATAAATGATAATAATTGAATTTGAGGGTTCAGCTATATAATGCCCAATAATAAGACTGTTGCTTGGATATATAAAGACAAAGGTATATTTGCTAAATATAAAAGTTAGGGTATAGATTGATATAGAGAGTTGATAAAAACACTTGGAACAAATTTTTTGAAGGTTTTTATAGTTTTCTCTTTTTTTTGAGTGGTTCAAATACACACACTGCTTGGAGATTCAAGAAAACACAAAAACAAGTGTCTACAGTTTATCTGAATTCACGCTGTTCGTACCAAATATTACAATGAAGACAATGTGGAGTTTTTCCAGTTACTCCAAGAGTGAAGTGTCAAATATTAACAACAACAACAGCACTTTATGATATTGACTCTATGCTAATATGGCTTTAACTTTTTTCATTTCTGCATAGTGTATATCAACAAAAAAAAAACAATGGTGTTTTTTTTTACTATTAGAGAGAATAGCTTCTCTTGTTTTTTTTATAAAAAAAATAAATAATATATAAAATGTAAATTAATGATTAGTTCTAGGTGTAAAACTCATGATACAGCCATCCTGAGGATAAATAGTAGCGAAAATAGAGATGTCATCGCTCTTGTCAGTACGTGTATGTGTCCATTCCATCTTCATAGTGGCTTGAGCAATAACAGCCATCAAGTGCATCATAGCATATTCTCTTCCCAGACAGTGATGAGGCCCATTGCCAAAGACCATAAAGTTTTTGGGGTGTTTTTCAGCAATACCTTGAGGGCCCCAACGATCAGGGTCAAATGCATCGGGATTAGGATAGGCAACAGGGTCATGCAAAGCAGGATAGGTTGTGGGGATGACCATAGCTATTTGATGTAACATAAGTTATGTATTTCTATAAATATTGTTTTCTACATACATTTCTTAGGGATTGTATAGTTGGGTGTAATGGGCCATTCACGTACAGTTTGATAAGGTACCATCAAGACAGGAGGGCGCAAACGCAAAATCTCTTTAACGACTTGACGCAAGTAGAGAGATTCCTCCATTAATTCCAAAGATAGGTCTTGATCGAGATTTCCTTTTCTCACTTCAACTTGTTCTTTATATACCTTCTCGAGCACATCAGGATGGTCCGCTAAAAGTTGGAAAGCCCAAGTCAAAGCAGAGGATGTAGCATCTTGAGAAGCAAACAAGAACGTAAGGATGGTTAAAGCTACTTCGCGGTTGTCGAATTTTCTAGGAGCAGGCTTTCCAGCCTTAGCACACTCTACTTCGTATTCAGCCATTGAGTTGATCCAGGCATCCATCATTGACTTGATTTCTCCACCCTCAGCCATACGTACACGGCAGTCTTTAATGCATTCAATAAAATGATTGACAATGAATTTACGGGACTGGATGGCTTTGTATACTTTAGTTCCAGGTAGAGGGATAGGGAAGTTGACGAGTTCCAAAGCAGCTGTGATGTTAAAATACTCTTCAGAAATTTCAGCTGCTACTTTATCTGTCATAAATTCTCCCAAGAAGACTCGAAGGGAGGCTTCCATGTTAATCTCACGGAAACGCAATTGATATTGCTCAGATTTCCCATCTAACGAAAGCCACTCATCAAAATGTTTCTGATATACCTTTTCTTGAATGGGAATATAGAGGCTAGAAGCTATGTATTAGTTTCAATTATATACAACCATCTTTTTCTTTTACCCAAGTGCTTTGCGAGTAAACAATACGTTTAAGCCTTTTCTGTAATCAACATGCTGCTTTCCGCTTAAAAAGACCCAGTTGTCTGCACACAGTATGTGTCTCATTGAGTCAACCACAGCGGGTTCAGCATAAACAGGGGCGTTCAAGATCTTTCGACTTAATTCACAGGTAGAGGCGATGACTACGAATCTTGTTTTAAAAGTAAGTATTACTTTTTGGGCTAAAATTTTTTTTTTTTTTTTTTTTTTTTTTCGCTTTACCTGTCAAACACGCTGACACAAGACAGCTCTCCACTTCTCCACTTGCTCATATAGCCTTCAAAAGTAGGATACAGAGAATCCATAAAGGCGCCAATAATTGGGATTTTGAAAAGAGGACCTGGCAAAGACTTTTTCTTTTTCAAGTATACATATTGCTCATAAGCAAACAAGCCAACAAGAGCCGAACAAACGACAGCGGTTGTAGAAGGTTGTGTAGAAACAAAAGCGCTTATAGCATTTTTGGCAGATTCGATGGAGCGAGGGTTAAACAAACTAAGTGGTGTTAATTTCCCCTGAAGTTTGTTCCTTCTATTATATGACTGTTTTCTTTATTACCTTGTTGACATGACAGTCGCTGAATTAACAAAAAGAAAATGGAAAACAAGAAAAAACAAAAAAAAAAAAAAAAAGGAGAGGAAAGTGTGCCGGGTACCTTTTCTTTTTTTTTTTTTTTTTTAGAAATAAAGAAACACAAAAAAAAAACTAAACAGAAAAAGGTTTCCTCAAGGTGAAAACATACCAAATAAAAGATGTGACACGAAAATAATTTCAAGTGGACTTTGATCCCGGGCCTATATTTTTACCGTAAAGGGAAAGAGGCAAGAAGGCAGAAAGAACATCCAAAAAAAAAAAAAAAATTCGAACAAGGAACTTGCCAGATATGATTTCAAGACTCAATTGGCCAGTAAATGAAGACTGACTTAATACTCTTTCGGCTAGTATTTCAATAATATATTGTCCAAAACAAATTGAGTGCTTCGGTTTCATTACCTCCTGGAACTTTTCACCAAAAAAAAAAAAATTTCAAATATAGAATTAAACAAGACAGCGTATGTAGTTGATTTTTGACGACAAGATCAACCTGAAATCAACGGTCAATATAAGCAGGAAACCTATAGACTAACAAAATATATCATCCTATTTCTTTATGTTTCCAGGTTAGGGCGTGGAGTTAGTGGAGAAGAATGAGGCTTATTAGATAGCTTATACAAGTATCTGTGCTCTCAAAGGCTGTTGTTGAATAAAGGAATAAATATAAAATGGTACATAAATAAACTATGCTACGATTATTTTGATTTAAACTTTGCTTTTATTTTTGAAAGAAAAAAATATACTATATTACACAGTGTTGAACTTTATACAAAAACAAGATATAGAAGATAGGTTATGAGTAGTGTTGAACTTGAAGAGAAAAGGCTTAGTGTAAGGCGCGGAGTTGCTTGGCGACTTGCACCAGGTTAGTCAAAGCAGCTTCCGTTTCGGCCCAGCCACGAGTCTTCAAACCACAGTCAGGGTTGACCCAGACGCGTTCCTTGGGAATATATTTGATAACACTGTCAATCTTTTCCTTCATTTCTTCTGTACCAGGAACACGAGGAGAATGGATATCAAAGACACCAGGGCCGACTTCTTGAGGGTAGCCTTGACTCTTGAAGACTTCCAATAGACGCTCATCAGACTTACTGTTTTCAATAGTAATCACATCAGCATCCAAGGCAGCAATGGCAGCAAAGATATCGTTGAAGTCAGAGTAGCACATGTGTGTGTGGATTTGAGTTTCATCGCGTACACCAGCAGTAGACAAACGGAAACAACCGACAGACCATTCAAGATAAGCTTCCCAATCAGCACGACGGATGGGCAAACCTTCACGGATAGCAGGCTCATCGACTTGAATACAGGGGATACCAGCAGATTCCAAGTCAACCACTTCATCACGGAGAGCCAAACCGACTTGAGCGCAGATTTCATTCAAAGGAAGGTCGTCACGTACAAAAGACCACTTCATCATTGTAACAGGACCGGTCAACATACCCTTCATAGGCTTGGAAGTCAAGGATTGTGCATAGGAGATTTCAGCAATCGTCATTTGGCCACGGCGAGAGACATCACCATAGATTACAGGAGGCTTGACACAACGAGAGCCGTAGGAAACAACCCAGCCATTTTCAGTGAAACCGTAACCGTGCAACAAGTGACCAAAGTGTTCGACCATATCATTACGTTCAGGTTCGCCATGGACAAACACATCCAAACCAACCTTTTCTTGAAATTCAACCATCTTCTTCATTTCAGACTTGATGAAGGCATCGTATTCTTCAGCAGACAGCTGGCCCTTGTTGTGTTTTTGACGAGCCACACGAATTTCTTTGGTTTGAGGGAAAGAACCGATGGTGGTGGTGGGGAAAAGAGGCAATTTGAGCTTCTTGACTTGAGCCTCACGACGTACAGGGAAAGCAGAAGGGCGCTTCCATGCTTCAGCAGGGATTTTGCCAGCACGGTCGCGTACTTCAGGGTTGACAGTCTGAGGAGAGGTACGGCGAGATTCGATGGCAGCAGCGTTCTTGTTCAAGATGTCCTTGACAGAGTCAGCACCATCACGAACAGCCTTGGAAATAGTGGCAATTTCTTGAGTCTTTTCGACAGAGAAAGACAGCCAGCTGAAGAGTTCGGCATTTTCAGCAGCAATCTTCTTTTCAAAGGTGGTGGAAAAAGGAGAGTGAGCTAAAGAGCAAGAGGGAGCGATAAAGACACGGTCTTGACCCAAAGCAGCAACAGCTTTCTTGGCCACCTCGATAGAGTGGGAGAGGTTGTTGATCCAGATATTACGGCCATCAACAAGACCAAGAGACAAGATTTGGTTGTCTTTGAGCAGAGGCAAGACGATATCGAGTTCTTGAGGAGCGCGAACCAAGTCAAGGTGAATGGCATCAACGTGAGGCAAAAGACTGTTGATGTTATCTTCTACACGGCCAAAGTAAGCAGCAACGAGAACCTTGATGTTGGTTTGGGCTTGGATAGTCTTGTAGGCTTCTTCAAAAGCAGTCTTGTATTGGCTAGACAAATCATAGATGAGAGCAGGTTCATCGATTTGTACCCATTGAGCACCAGCACCTTCCAATTGCTTGATGAGTTCAACATAGAGGGGAAGCAGCTTGGGCAAGAGAGTAAGTGTATCGAATTCTTCAAATCCTTTAGCAGACTTAGCCAAACGAAGGAAGGTGACGGGGCCGACAAGAACAGGACGTGTTTCGATACCTAAAGACTTGGCAGCGTTGTATTGCTCGACAGCGCGAGGGTTGGACAAGTGGAAGCTTTGGTTAGGTTCCAATTCAGGTACGATGAAGTGATAGTTGGTGTCGAACCACTTCTTCATTTCTTGAGCAGGAACATCAATTTTCTCTGTAGTTTCAGTAGCAGGCTTTTGGAGACCACGACCCATAGCAAAGAACTGTTGAAGAGGGTCTTTGATGTGTTGATAGCGTTGGGGAATAGCACCGAATTGGTGAGCAGTATCCAAAACACGGTCGTAAAGGGTAAACTCGCCTGAGGGAATGTGCTCCAAACCTTGCTCCTTTTGCAAAACCCAGTGAGCTTCTTGAATTTTCAAACAAGCAGTCTTGAGTTCGTCAGCACTAATTTTGCCAGACCAGTAGGCTTCGACAGATTTCTTGAGCTCACGTTGAGAGCCGACGTAAGGGAAACCAAGGTTAGTAGCAAGAACCATATTAGATAATAAATATATGAAATAAAAAGCTTTAGAAGGAAACACCAAAAAAAAAAAAAAACAAGTATTTATACGTACTTTAGATCTTCTGCATAGTTGTTGAGATTGAATCTTGTTATTAGTTCATTGGCCAGTTACCATCTCATCAGGTGCTCACAGTAAAGTGTGCAGCCCCTTGTTTTTTTTGTTCTTTTTTTTTTTTTTAAGAAAAAAAAGATAAGCAAAGCTCAATCAGTGACATTTAGTAGATCAGAGAAAGTCTGAAATATGTTTGTCTACTTTTTTTTTTTAAAGCTTATTTGTCAGTGTTTGGTAGATCAAGGGCATAAACACTTCATCCAATAGAAACACATCATCAGCAAACGTCTATTGGTTGCATGATTATCAAAAAGGCCAGTGTAACTATGCCTTACTCTACAAAAAAAGAAGCCAATCACAGTAGCTGATCGAGTATTGCACCACATCTTTTTTTATTTTAAAATTCAGTCATCATCAAAAAACGCATCCACTTTATCGTTGAATATATCCTCACCGTCAAACATGATTTTGGGTGAACTTGGAGGAGATTGGGTGATAACAGTGGAGCCAAAGGACAGTGAAATCGAGGATTTAGGCTCCACTGTGGGTGAAGATGGGCTTCTTTGAAACACGCCTTTCATCGTGTTCCATTTAGTTTCATCTACAATGAGAGACATCAGGCCGTTCTTTTTATCTGTTTCAACTACAATTGGCTTGGCTTTCCTTCTCTTCTCGCTTTCAGCATGTAGTTTATGTGTAGAGGGAGAAAAGAAATTGTGCTCAAGAAGGGTGTGCATCCATTGTGTGGGTATTTTGCTATTTAACGTGGTATAGCTCTCTATTTGAGAGCGAACTAAGTGGGGTCCAAGAGACTGACAGATATCGTGCACAGTGTCAGAAGACGCCGTTTGAAGAAGTGGTTGAAGATGCTGGATAATAGCCTGGAGAGTGAAAAAGTGGGCGCTCGGAAGAGTGGAGATTAAATTAGTCAGGGACGCTACTTTGGATTCTTCATCTAACCAGAAATAAGTCTCTAAACAGCTATTTGTTTGCCCTACCTCCTTTCAATATAGTGCCAATGGGATCGTACATTTCATAAGTCATGACACAGTCTGGAAGTTCGAGCATAAAATAGCGCAATATAGCCACTAGCAAAGCAGGATCGTAGGCATCCAGCATTTCGTCTGTCACTGCACTCGGGGGTCCGTTCAGCTCAGTACATGCAGCATGAACTCGATCCAGAGGGCAAGGTGTAGACCATACCACCGCTTTGTCTTTTTTAAGTTTGTCAGCTCCTTTTTGAATGGCACTCAATAGAGTGGACACAAATGCCGGAACTTCAGTCCCTGAAGCTTTACACATTTCTTCCAATGAAATACCAAAGATTTGGTCTAGCAGAGTGTTGGTTGTTTTCTTTAAACAGCGTTTTATATTTACCGTGGCAAGGACTATGGTAGTAGTTATTGTATAAAATAGCCTTAGGAGAAAAACCAGACACGGTATATTGCTGTATAATAAATTGTATATCTTGATCCGGCTTTAGGGATTCATAAAAGACCTGCATGTCTTGCACTTCTTGCTCTTTGGTTAGGCAGTCAATAAAAGTGTGTACCATTTGCTTGATTTGTTGAATGCGGTCCAATTCCAGTTGTTCCATTTCATTCAAATGGGCAAACATGGCCCCTTCAACTACCATTCGCATTTGATCTAGTTTCTTTACGCAGCTACGATAGGTCCGATCTGCCTTTTCAACCTCATCCGCCTCTTCTTCTGTACGCCACTGATAATAGCAAGTGCTAGAGGCAGTGAATTTGTTACCTCGCTGACCAACCAAGCGAAGTACGTTGTATGGTTGAATCAACTGCTGTCCAATCACATCTGCCATGGCAGGAGAGTCTTTACACTGAGGTAGATTGTGCTGTAACCAGACAGCAATATCTTCTCCAGTTGATGTGTTCTTGTAAGTACCCAAAATAGGTACCTTGCAGTCTTTTAAATCCATTTCTTGTTTCATGCGACGTACAAGGTGATCGAGCGCGTCGCGTGTCATAATTTGGCTTCCTAGTGGAAATGAAGTAGCCAGAGGACTAGCTTCCTTTTCTCGACATTTTTTTTGATACTGCTGCCGAGACTTGTCAGTTTCTTTTCCAAGCCCTTCGAGCTGCTTCAACATGCTTTCTACTGCTAACTTTGAGTGGGCAATGTTTTGTTTGTACTCTTCATGAAAATCCTGTAGTGGTTTAAGTACTGAGTTAGTCATTGTTTGGGCCAATTCAATGTGATCTAATCCTTTATGACCGGTGCTGTTCTTTAACTGCTCGAAGCAGCTTTTGAGTGTCGCACCATCGTCTCTACCAAAGCCTGTAGAGCGAAATTGAACCTTGGACTGATCGATTAACTTGTTGCCGTAATTCTCTTCCTGCAAAATACGGTCTTTAAAAAAAGTTATTATCTCTTCATTTTCAACTTTGCTCTGAGTCAATTTTTGATGAAGTGTAATAAAGCCTGTTTGAAAGTTGGGTATAGACTCATTATGCTGTTTTTGAGACCAAAACGAATGCTTGAATTGAGACATTACTACGAATGCGTAAAAAAAAAAAAAAAAAAATAGGAGGGGCTGAAAACCAAAAAAAAAAAAAAGGAGGGGGCAGAAAGGCGGTAGTTGAATTTTGCTTTTTTGCTTTATTTTCAGGGCGCATTTGCTCTTTTACAGAAAAGTCCTTGCAGAAAACTGTCACTTTTTTAGGGCTGGTTTTCGCGTTTTATGTTCATAGTATGAGGGCACGCTTATTCTATTTATTTTTACTCTTTTTTTTTTTTTTTAAAAAAAAGAGTAAAAGTCACGCAATGTTATTCTGTCAAAATGTCTTGGATACCATTTATGTACATTGGAGCTAAAAACAAACAAACGAATAAACTACGTATTCTTGTACTTGGCATATGGTAATGTGTAATTTTAATTTGAAATAAGCTTAATAAGGTATGGTGGGCAATTTATTTCATGAGCATGGCCTGTTTTCTCGTTTAAACAAAGCGTTATTTTACTATTATAATTAAACGGCTTTACTACTCTAGATGAAATAAAGGTAGATGCTACGGATTTTCAGCCTTGAATTGTAGCTATATGGAGAGGTTGGCTTAGTTTTTTTTAGCATTTTACAATGTTTCCAAATTCGATACAGTATGTTTGAATATAGTTTGTACTATAAAATTTGATATCGACTATGTATAGAAAACGAAAAAAAGGAGTGTACAGGCTTGATTGGCGTAGTATCATACTATTACGCAATATATTGATAGTGGGAAAAAGAAAGGTCTGTTTATTTTCTCTCTATAATTTAGTAAAAGACTCAGGAAACTAGGAGCTTTCGGAACCGATAGATGACGTTTGCTGCTCTTTATCTATTATAGAGAGGAAAAAAAAAAGGGGGGAGAGGGCTTATATATCACAGAATAGATAGAAATGAAAGGAAAAGCATAGCCTAGCTTGATTTTTATCTTCGACTGTTGATAGTTGGCAAAAAACGAAAAAAAAGTTCTTAATTATTTATCTTTTTATACCTTTCAGTTGTTTTTGTTTGTATTTGTTTGTATTTAGTGTCATTGCCTCGAACTAAAGCACTGGCAGATGTTTGGTACAACTAGGTTGTTAGCAGTTTCTACTTTCCTCAGGCTTTTTAGTGTTTTTAGTATAGATGAGCACATGAAAAAAGTCAAATTGTTCTTTTTTTTTTTTTTTTTTTTTTTGGAATCCCTGCTTTTTTGGGATAGGATGTTGCCCATGGTACTCGCTATAGACTATTTTCTGTTGTTTCGATTTTGCTATTAGGCTGTTAGATAAAGTCAAACTGCCTTTTAAAAATCAAAAGTGCGCCCTTAGATGTAAAATACCCTTCTTTGGTACTACACTTACTGTGTAATTGAATTCAAAGTTATTAATAGAAAAAGGGCAATTTTTGACAAATGCTGAAATACATCTGATCTTTTTGTAAAAGGAAACTCTGGGCTGCAAAAACAAAGAAAGAGCACTTTGGGCTGTTAATAGAAGCGTGTTTTAGTCGGAGACATAGACGAGTTTGATTCATTGGAAAACATACATTGGGGCTGGAGTAACTGTGTTTTCCATTGATTTTAACATGACATAATACAGGTGATTTCATATAAAATGACTATTTGTATTTTGCAAATATAATCTTCTTTTTTTTCTCTAGTTTAAGAAAAACACACAACTTCAACGGCCAACCAAGAAACGCTTTTTGGTTTGTGAAAAAAAAAAAAAACTTTTATGTATAGGCTATTAACAAATCATTAGTTTATTTTTTATAATTTTAGACAACACACAGCAACAAACTCTACTTTAAAAGAAAATGTTCAAGAACCAAATTTCTAGCTTTATTCTCTTCTTCTTCTTTTTAATATCCATAGCACATGCTATAGTCATCAATCCCGCTATTACTGCTCCTACATCAGGTACTAAATGGAGAGCTGGACAGACCTTTGTTGTCAAGTGGAAGACCACCTACTTCGATGGCCAAAAACAAGTCCCTATTCCTGACACACAAACAGGTGTGATCAAATTAGGCTATTTCGAGAAAAACGACCGTTACAACGAACACCTCTTGTGGGACCTTGCTAGCGGTTTCAAGTTGAACTCTGGCTCACAGAGTGTCACTTTACCCAACGATCTTGAAACGAAAAGATCGTATATTGTCGTTCTCATGGGCGATTCTGGAAACGCTTCCAAACAATTCACAATCAGCGCTGCCCGCTCCTAATTTCGCTTGATACTAATCAGCTCTCATTCCATTCTTTTGTACCATATCTTGTAATAATAAATATATATTCTCTGTATATTCTTTCATACCACGATCATCAAAGTTTCTCACACAAGCCCTTTTTTTTTTTTTAAAGGGAGCTTTTTACGAATAGTATCCGTTCTCTTTAAAATGTACTCACTATTGTTTGATATTGTTTGGGTATACCAGCTAACGCATCATAGAAATATTTTTTGTTTTCAAAACAAAACAAACTGTAGGATAACTTGTACTCAGCTTTTCTCTGCAGTTTACTTTTTTTTTTTTTAAAAAAAAAAAGTGTGAGCAGTAACCTGCCTTTTATTCTTGTTTCGATCGGAGCTCTTGAGCTACTCTTAGATGCTTGTTCAGCTCTTTCATAGAAGTGTATCCAAAGACAAGAGCACTAAAAGCCCATTTGAAAATATTTAAAGGGCCAAAAATATCGGCCTGTATTACAGTTTTCACAGTAATCAGACACTCAAAAACATGTGTTAGTAACAACAGCCTGTGTAGAATTAAAATGGGTAAAGATCCAGTCGCGTTGCGCCACTTGACAGCTTGGTATGAAAAATATCCAAGTGTGGTATCTGAAGCATCGGACATAATGCTCAAGCCTCCTAAAAAAAGAAGAACCCATACAATATGTACAATCCAAGGCCAACGAAAGAAATCCAATGGTATCATTGCATGTTCAGGTGTATTAGATGAGGCTGTTCCGGATTTCTTGGCTCGAGATTTTGTAAACGAGCTAGGCTGAAACAAAGCAATATGCAGTTAATATCAAAAGCGTATTCTTTTGCTTTTCGGGGGGTTTTACTTCCAATGCTAAAGCATTCTCTGCTTCTTTTGCCATACTTTCAAGAACACCAGAAACTTGGGTTGGGTTAGTGAGGGCTTTTTTGAAGCGAATTCCGACTTCCCCAGTGGCACTATTTGCCAGCGTGTATTCCAGCCTAAAACCACTCCGGTTGATATTTTTGAATGTAGCAGAAGTGGCATCTAATCTAGTAAAGTGTAGAATATAAGCCAAGTTGGTAGCTATCAAAGATGTTGTAAGAAAAAAAAAAAAAGTTTTTTAGCGTCCGTTTTTTTTTACCTTTGTAGTATTTCATATAAGTGGTAATAGCATCACTATACGGTGCAATGGGGTCGTACATTGTGTTTTTTTAAAAAAAACTTGGTGTTAGCAAAAAAAAAAAAAAAAAAAAAAAAAAAGAGTGATGGTTTATAAAAAAAAAAAAGGGCAGGTCTTAAGCTTTTGTGTGCTTGTGCCTACAGCTTCTTACATGATTTTGGAAAGATGCCTTATTTTCTAAAACAAACAAGGCAGCTGATCTTATTCTGTACTTTTAGTAAAAATCGTTATTGTACTCTGTTCGTTTTAACAAGAAAGCTGAATCTACAGTGGATTGAAGATTGTGATTTTATTCAAATGCTATAACGGCCGGACCATTTTTTATTTTGGGCTCTCTTAAGAAGCAAAAGACTCTTACAAAGCTACATAGAACCGTTCATGTGTTTCTGTGTCTTGATATAACAAAGATCAAGCTATATTTAAGACCGTGAAACCTACTTGTTAAGGTAATTGTATATGCAGCTAAAGATGACGCCACCAGTTTAAGCCGATATCCGTTCTGTTTTATAGCTAAGTAATTACTCATAACCGCTCAACTGGGCTACCCTCTTGCAACTACCATTTCATCAATCTATCACGCTGAGTAAACGAGTGCATGATCTGTTACAATGCAATGACTTTGAGTTGAGGAAAACAGCCCATCTCATCTATGGTTTTTCAAGAGAATTCATATAATGGCTAGTGACAGAATCTTTGGAAGCTAGCTTCTGTCTGGCTTCTTCCTCGGCCTGTCGCTTTTCGGTTCGAGCCAGTGCTTTCCTTTTAAGGTCACTAAAGCCAGTTTCGATTCATTTGGAGATCTCTTTTTAGTTTCTTCACTATTATGAACCATAAAAGCTTTTTGAAGTAACACTGGCTCTGGAAAGCAAATTGAGGTGCGTTGATAAAAAAAAAAAAAAATTTCCAACAAGATTCAATAAACATGTAACTTTAAAGCAGAAAATCAACGCTACAAGTAGATGGCAGACACAAGTTTCGTTTTGTAAAGTTCTACACTATCTATCTGTATACTGTGGCGAAGAGTGCTACCTTGGAGCTTCTTTTTTTTTTTTTAGAGGTTTGGCAACTCAAACACCTAGAGATAATCAGTCAAGGTCGAGGATTGTGAAAGTGGCGTAGACTATTTAGAAAGGCATGGAAGAAAAACAAAAGGGACTTTTAAGAGCCACCTTTTGTAAAATCGATTTTCAAAGCCTGGCCTTCGGTATGGGAATGGCAGACTGTTTGAATGTCTCTATCCTTTTAAGACTGATGTCAGTCGGTTATGTACGACATGCCAATGAAGAAGGTGGATCCTCTTTTTATTCCGAAAATAGCAATACTCTTTTAGTGCTTAAAAAAAGGTTGAGTTTATTCTAGTTTGGTTTGATATACATCCTTTGCGTGATTGTTTAATTCTCGAATAGAAGTGTATCCAAAGAGAGATGTACTGGCGATCCATTTGAGGGTATTGAGTGGGCTATACCATCCTCTACGTTGACATACACTAAAAACATAAAGGCATTCAACTGCATGCACCGCACCGGTGATTTTAAAGAGCCCCTGGAGGTAAGGTAAACTGATCCAGTCACGTAACTCGATTGCTTTTGGTGTAAATTGACGTCTGAGATAATCTTCAGATCCAAAGGCTAATAGACCCGCACTACCGAAAATCATAGCTACCAAAAAGATGTTGATGGGTTTTGGCCAACGGAATTGATCCAAAGGAACTGTAGGATGCTCAGGCGTATAGGGTGAAGCCATCATGGCTTTTGCGATTGCTTTCAAAGGTGGGGGTCCAGAGAGTGAGCTAGGCTAGTGAACAATCACGTGTTGAATATTAAAAGCAGATGAAAAACCCAAAAATACACTTACGAGTCCCAAGGCATTTTCTGCTTCTTTGGCCATTGCCTCCAACACTGGACGAATCTGGTTTCGGTCTGTGAGAGGTGTTTTGAAGGGAATCGAGGTTTCACCTGTTGTACCGTCAGAGAGGGTATAGTCTAAACTAAACTCAGTTGAGCTGATGCTCTTGAAAGTGGCAGAGCTAGCATCCAGTCCCGAGAAATAGCGAACATAGGCCAGGTTGGTAGCTTCTCTCATCAAAAGTAAGCGCAGTTGTCTATTTGAATTCTTTCAAAAAAAAAAAAAAAAAAAAAAACAACAACTTACCTTCATGAACACTCATATAGGCAGAAATGGAAGGGCTGTGAGGCAAAATAGGATCAGACATGGATATAATAAATTTTTGGGAAAGGTTAAAAAATAAAAAAATAAATAAAGAAATAGAAAAAAAAGACAAGTCAAAATTATCTATTTTATATACAAAGGTGTCACGGACTGACCAGGGCCAGAATAAAATAAAAAAAAGTTGATTTTATTCAAGGCTTAACTCAGCAAAGAAAAAGGAACCGGCTAGTAATGGATGAGTAAGCAAAAGAATACTAATGTGAGGATGTCTACTGTTTTTTTTTTTTTTTTTTTGGAATGCGAGATAAAAGTTTAATTTGCACTGACTTTAAAAGAGTATTTGCAAAGAAGTAAAACAAAACGGACTGGAGACGATGGTCTATCCTATGTATAGGAAAGCAGTTTTGATAAAGGCATTGAGAGTTTTTTTTTTATAGAGTTTATTGAAGAGAATAGACTCTGAAACAGGTTGAGAAAACTCTTTGTATCAGAAAATGATCAGTGACAAAAGCTACTCGTGTATGCACTGACCAGAGTCATGTCAAGACTTACGACACTAGCCCTACTTTCAGGATCTTGTTCGTGTAAGACTTTGTATCAAGTTGGCTGAAAAAGTACTGTTAGGCAAGTTAAAAAGATGAGAAAAAGTCTCTATACGGTTATTCTATTGGCATAATACTAGGTTTTTTTTTTTTTTTTAAAAAAAAAAAATTACCAGCAGCAAGAAGTTTTGGCGGTGTTAAGCAATAGAAGAGTGATGTGATTTTCTATTGTTTTGGGTAGAATAAATTCCAGAGTGAGTATAGGAATAAAGATGAGGGGAACGGATAAAGTGAATCGAATTGATCCGTATACACCAGTATGTCCAAGTTATGAGTCATAAAATACATGAAGAAGAGCATTCACAATTTTGAGAGGCGATAATAGCCACTATTATTATTATTATTATTATTATTATTATTATTATTTTTTTTTTTTTTTTTTAATTCACTGCAAGATGTTGAGAGGCATTCGTCCGTTAGGGCTTGTACGACCTATTTGTTTTAAAAGAAAGCTGCATACTTCTTTTGTTAGTTATTCTCAAGGTAGAATGGGGGTGTAGAGGGATAGGATTGTTTGCTTATATTAGAAATGAGTCTAGATGGAACCAAGGAAATAGATCATCGTACGATTGGCAAAGCCCAGTCACTGTTTATGATTCATCCGGTCAGTCCAGGATCGATCTTTATGCTTCCTCATGGCACACGTATTGTACGTAAACTTCAAGCTTTTCTGAGAGCCGAGTATAGACGTTATGGGTATGAAGAAGTGATGACGCCTTTGATCTATAAGAAAGATCTCTGGGAGACCAGTGGACATTGGCAAAACTACAAGGACGACATGTATATGGTTCAAGGGGGTGTAAAAGAAGAAGGGGATGACGAAGGTTTGTTTGGCTTAAAACCGATGAACTGTCCCGGTCATTGTCTGATTTTTGACAGCACCCCTAAATCGTACCGTGACCTGCCGATTCGATTAGCGGATTTCAGCCCGCTGCATAGGTAAGCGTAGGATTAGGTTTGAGTTTCTGATTGTTTGAGTTGTATTAGAAACGAAGCTTCGGGCGCGCTTTCTGGTTTAACGCGAGTCCGTCGATTTCATCAGGACGATGCTCATATCTTTTGTGGACCTGAGCATATGGCGGCCGAGATCACGTCCTGTCTTTCGTTTGTGGACCGTGTCTATCAAGCGTTTGACTTTCCTCATTACGACCTGACGTTATCCACACGACCTGAGAACTCGATGGGAGAGCTGGAAGAGTGGAACAAGGCAGAGGATGCCCTGAAGGCTTCGTTGGATGCTACCGGCCGACAGTGGAGTATAAAAGAAGGCGATGGTGCGTTCTATGGGCCAAAGATCGATATTATGGTGAAGGATTCAGCAGGCAGGTCCCATCAGACGGCGACGATTCAGCTTGATTTCCAGCTACCCCAACGGTTCAAGCTGAGCTATGTGGACGAACACGATCAAGCACAGACACCGGTGATTGTCCACCGAGCGATTCTTGGTTCTGTTGAACGTATGATGGCGATTCTGATCGAGCATACCGGCGGCCGATGGCCTTTTTGGCTCAGTCCACGTCAAGGGGTTGTGATTCCAGTATCAAGCCAGTTTGCTGATTACGCACAGCAGGTGGCCGATGCTTTGGCGCAGGGCAGCCATGGGTCTGAAGCGCACTACTTTGTCGATGTCGACCGCTCACCACGCGATAGGCTGAACAAGATGATCCGTCAGGCGCAGTTGCAACAGTACAACTTTATATTTGTGGTTGGACAAAAGGAAATGGATGAAGGCACGGTGAACGTAAGAACACGTCAGGGAGAAGTATTGGGGACGATGGGAGTAGAGAAAGTACGAGCCATGTTCCGACAGATGACGGATGATTTAAAATAAAGTAGTTTATTATGAGAGCTTATCTGTAGGTTGATGTAAACTCATGGAGGAGGGGTTTTTATGGCTGGTGGATAATGCTTGAGAATGAAGGTAGTCGGGCGTTCTGAGATAGACTGTGCTACTGTTGTCTTCATCCAACATGGCATACTTTGTAAACTCTTGGTTGTCACCAAAGAAACGGTCCATCTTGGCTCGTTCTTTTTTGGATTGATAACGATGCAAGAGCCAGAGTAAGCTGAGAACAAGGACAGCAAAGAGCACAACGGCTGTGGCCAGGACGCCCCAAAGCCAGTCTTGGATGACGCGAAACACGTCTGGACCAGGCACACAGCGTTCGTTATCAGAACAAGCGCCCGAAAGGCATTCACGGTCCTGTTCGCATTCCGCCCCAAGCTCTTTTGAGGCTACACACATCGATCCAAGACAATAGGTTCCACCCGTGCAGTTATCGCGGACAATGATTTGCTGGATTTCACCTTCTTCTGTATCTTCTGTGGTATAAAAAGTTCTAGTCAAATCAAAAGGTGTGAGGGAAAAAAAAAAAAAAAAAAAATAAAAGGTTATCGAGGGGGTGGAAATGACTTACGTATCTGACCCACAGTTACCACCTAAAGGAGCCCCTTTCATAAAGCAAGTAGAGTTTAAGCAAATTGAGTTGGTCCCGCCAGCACATTCATCATCTCTTTGCTATAACCAATCGTGAGTCGGATGGATCTATAAAAAGCAATCCCTCGAAACTATTTCATTACCAGTTCACAATGAGCGCCAATGGAAAGCAAAGGTTGACAATCCGAATTGCTATCTGGACAATAAGTCGTATTGGTATTACAGCGTTTAGGCATGGGTCTAAAAGAAGTATCCCAACTAGAAATATCAATTAGCCTTTGGTGAGCCTATGCTTTGTATTACTTTTTGATGTAGTCTGTATTGCTACAGCCTTTGTATTGACATTGGTTGGATACTGGATCGCAAAACAAGTAGATGTTTTTACAAGAGTCGAGATATTCAAACGTACCCGGCCTAATCACAGTAAGCGCTATTCTTGTTGATTCAATGCACTTACTTGTAGCGAGGCAGCGGATCACATAATTGTCCCAATTCATAAGCGGATACGGCAACTATCAATAATAGACAAGGCCAATACATTTTTTTTTTCTTAAAAAAAAAAAGAAAATGAAAGAAAAGACTAAGCAAATGATAAAAGAAAAAGGCTTTATTTCTCAGAAAAAAAAAAAAAAAAAAAAAAAAAACAAGAAAAAAAAAAGAGTAGGCTATTTACTGATCAAAGCAAGTGCTTTCATTGTATTTTGTTAACCATCGATTGCTCACAAGTATTCTTTTTTAGGTTAACGCGTACGACAGTACCCAAAAAAAAAAAGAGAAAGGAAAAAAGCAGTCCTGTCACACGAGGGGGAATGCTACTGCTCTCAGGGTTTCTTCTGTACAAGACAGGACGGAGAGTGAAAAAGGATGGGCGTACGTATGCTCTGGATTGCTTGCGTTCGTTTATAGGTGACACTTAATCCACAGGGCTGACCTAAAGAGATGAACCATGTGGTCAGTTCTCCCTTAAAACAGAGGAATACAGAATCATGCCTGTTTTAGTGTGTTTGTTTGAATATGTTTATGCAGCCAAGGGAAAGTGATACTGATTGGTTCTATCAAAGGAAAAGTCACGTTTGTTTCTCGATCCTTTTTTTTTTTTGGTAGCGTCAAAAGGGGGAGGGAGCAGCGTTGGCTCATTTTGTTTGCTTAGGGTGTGTCTAGCGTTATTTTTGAAAAGGCAAGTCTAGCGTTTGATTCATCTTTCTGTAGGTAAGAAAATGGGACCCAACCCTTGACCGGTTTAGGCAATCCAATTAGAATCCAAGGAGCGACCCCTCCAGAAGCGTTGTGTTTGGCAAAGTCGTTTAGAGGGCCATGTTTGTTCTACAAAGCGTAAGGTTGGCCCATGGCTAGTCAAGAAGGTTTCAGAAACAAAGCCAAGGTAAGGAGAGAAAGAAGAGGGCGGGCAAACACAATTTATTTTTGGTTTACGGAAAAAGGTGTGTGTATGTTTAAGCCAAAAGAGGCAATCTTTTGAACACTAAACTTTAAAATTCACTCCAGACGCATATATATAAATGGGCCATTTATTTTTATTTCTACACACAAGCGCCTCTTTTTCTTCCCCTCTTTTTTTTTTTTTTTTTTTTACTTTCTCATACTTCATGACACCCATCTACCGTACATCTTCATTTCAAGCATACTACTACGATTCTGGTAAGTTGCCTTTGGAGGGAACCAGGTCTAAGTTCTTTCTTAGCAAGGTTAGGGCAAATCGAAGCACAGCATGAGCTAGCCCGTAACTTTTATGACGATGATGAGTTCTGCCCTGTTTTCTCGATGGACCATATGGATGACCGAGACCGTATCCAGCAGCGGCTTACACCTTCTCCCCGTACCTCACCTCGTACATCGCCGCATATCAAAAACTCAAAACGAGTAATACCCATCATTAATCCCAACAACATGTCACCCATCTTCATCCACTCTAAATAATAATCTTGGTTTTTTTTTTTTTTTTTTTCTTTTATTATTATTTTGATTTTTATTTGCATTCCCATCGATGGATCCTCTAATAAAAAGAAATCCCTCCACCTTTTTGTTCTATCTATAAAAAAAAAAAAAAAAAAAAAAAACACTTGAACCAATCATTTCCGGTCGTGGTTTGAATCATAGCGTGTGTACGTTCATCGGTTGACGTCAGAGTCGAGATGTGCCTTGATCCAGTGCTGACACCAAGGCCAGACCTGTTTGCGGGACATGTGGATATTGTGCTGTTGATAGTAGCAGCCAGTATGGATAGGGGCCAGCTTGAGTTCCTGGCTGGCTTCGGCAGCGTCTAGCAGGGGTAGCAGATCAGGATGGTAGACAAAGAGAGCGAGCTGACGGCGATAGTCGCCTTGGTGGTCATAAGCGGTCAAGACGAGTTGGAGATCGAGCTTTCGGTCGTGGGCAAACTGATGAACGCTTTGGCTGATAGGGTCTGAACCGCCTTCCCGCTTAAACCAGGCTTCAAAAAACCAAGGAATGGCGCTCGTCCCGATCTGGTAAGGGCCGACGGTGAACTGCTTGTAATCCTTTCGCAAGAGATCTGTGTTGCTTACACGGTCAACGTCTTTCTTGATAGCCTCGATGGCATCAAAATAAGCCTGTCGATCCTCTGCCCAAGGCGCCAACCGGGTCAGACTGGCTTGGTCCATCGCCGTCGTTCTTCCCAGATCCCAGCGCAAGTTGATTGTGTCCACCAACAGGGGCGCCAACGCAAGCCGACCCGTTACTGCATCCAACTTGACCTCAGGAAAGTGCGCTAGCACCAAAGAGATGCAGGAACCCACAGGAGCAATCGTCCTGGGCTTGCAATGCTTGTATTTGCCTTCGTCGACGTGATGATCCAGCACACCCACCACTTGCTCATCGTTAAAAGGAGCGGTGGCGACGTTATGGTCGATCAAGATCACCTGCTGGTTTAGAGGTATCTCTGCTCCACACAGTACATGGTCCATTCCTAACCCCACCTTGCCCAGCACATGAGCCAATTCAGGTCTCAGACTTAGTTCTTCGCGGGCTACTTTGACCACCGGCACATAGACCTTGTTTGGCTCGGTCTGAGTACTCCAATACGCAAATAAGATGCAAGAAATAATCGAATCCAAATCTAAACGAAAACCATCAACCCCTTCCCCCCTTTTTTTTTTTTTTTTTTTTTTTTTTTTTTTATAACCCCTTTTACCTGCTGAATCGTTTCCACTCACCAACACCGTCCCTTCCACTGCACATAACGGTCTCACTCTTTCTAAAAACTCGCCTACACTCATCCCCACCCAAAAAAAAAAAAAAAAAAAAAAACAAGAAAAGAAAAAAAAAGCGAGTAGCATCCAAAAGAGGACGCAACGAGCAGTCACAGGTGGCTCACCCGGTAGGCGATGGCATGCATGTTTTATTTTTTTTTTTTTGATTTTTTTATTTTTGTGAATGTTTTTTTTTTTTGACAGGGCCTTTTTTTTTTATATATAAAACGAAATGCTTCGAGGATTAAGACAGAGTAAAGAAAGAAAAGCCAAAAAAAAAAAAAAAAGGGAGAACTAATGGGAGTTGGCATGTTATTTAGCGTTGAATCAAGGGTTTCACAGTTCTGCGGTGCGTTTAGCCAAGAAGCATCCAAAACAAGTGAAGAAAGAGAATCTTGCGAAACGGTCCTCTCGGTTAGCCGAACTGGAACGTACAAAGCCCTCGTTTATTGTGAGTCAATCACGACCTTTTTTCGATCGGTTGATGACACCTGCGGAAGCGTATGGACAGCACAAGGAAGGCTACATGCATTTCTTGGACCGACAGGACCAACGGTTCTTGTTTGAAGAGACGGCCAAGAACGAGGTGAATGCGAACCATCGTGCGGCGGTGGATGGTATGGAAGCCGCTTTGGCGCAAGAACAAGGCAAGGTCGATACGTTGCAACGTCTGGTGTCGCTCCAGAACGGTAATGCCAAAGCGGTCCAGCTCTGGAATATTCACCAAGCCATGGATTACTTTAAGCGAAAAGAGGGCGACACGGGCAGTCCTGAAGTACAAGGTAAGCACATCACCTTCTGTGGGTTTTACTCACTCCTTGTTGATTAGCTGCCATTCTGACCGTACGTATCCACAACCTGAACAACCATCTGAATCAGCACCGCAAGGATCGACATAACTACAAGCAGTTACGTACCATGGTACATGATCGAGCCAAGATCTTGAAATATCTTAAATCCAAACATCCCAAGCGATACTACACCTGTCTGGATCAATTAGGACTTGAACCCAGAGCGGTGGAGGGTGAGATTGTGGTTTAATCCTCCTCCTCCCCCCCCCCTAACCGTGTGCACTGTCCTTGTGACTTTTTTTTCTCTGGAAAATAGTTTATGCCCTCCATTGATTTTAGACCTTTTTTTTTTTCTACAATAAATCTGTGCCACCTTTGGGATAGGACTTTGGATGGCGTGCAGATGATAGCGAATGATGTGCGTGTAAAGAGAATTCATGATTTTTTTAAAAAAAAAAAAAAAAAAAAAAAAACTTTTTTTTGAAAACGCGTCCATTTCTACCAACACTTGCACGGACTTGGATCCTATAAGGATGGTTGGTGTATCGATGGACTGGGTTTGGAACCTAAATTTGGCTCTTTTTTTAATTCTGGCGTTTTACTAGCCTGACTTGCATTAACCATTCACCAGAACGAGTCAATAAAAGTTGAGTAATGACATGTGTTTTTAGGCAGGGCTTTCATTGATTGGTTTAGCTTTTTCAGCCCTTTCCCCTTTAATTATTATTTTTAAAAATGGAAAAATTTTCGCTTCAAACCCAAAAAAAAAAAATGATGAATTGGCTATTGTTGTTCTATCCTTTTCCCCATTCATTGACCGACCGTGTTATCTTTTATGGAATTTTTTTTTTTTTTCTTTTGCATTGATGAATATAAAAATTCATAAAAATTTCTCGCTGTGATACCAAACCCGTGGTTTCGATATCCGCCGAGTGTTGTCTCTTTCAAGGCTAGCCTAATGGAAGGGAGGAAAAGATATCCTACAGAAAGTAGTGTAGGAGAGGATAGGCAGGAAGGGGAGGGGAGGAGGAGGAGGAGGAGGCTATCAGGGTGGACCTTTTTGAGTGTATGTGTGTATGTGTGTACCATTGAGAAAATAAA
The DNA here is from genome assembly GCA_025677835.1 of Sporodiniella umbellata. Lineage (NCBI taxonomy): Eukaryota > Fungi > Mucoromycota > Mucoromycetes > Mucorales > Rhizopodaceae > Sporodiniella > Sporodiniella umbellata. Next base: position 142,276 of record JAIXMR010000030.1, read on the forward strand.
ATGAAAAATAAAATGAAAGGGAAAGAAAAAAAAAAAAAAAAAAAATTCAAAGGGGCGACTGAATGTGTGAATGGAATGAAATGAGTATAAAAAAACGTCAAATGGTTTTTGGCTCTCTCTTTCTTCCCTTTATCCATTGCTTTTCGATGTTCCATTATTCCAGTCCTGTGCATGGCGCGCCTACCAACGAAAGTCAGCAAAAGATAGCTGAGCCACAGAGTCTAAGTTATTCCACACACTACCATTACGACCCTGAGTTTTACCACGACACGCCTTGGCCCATCGAGCCTAACGACGACTCTACGCACCTGATGCGGCCCAGAACATCCACCTCGGTTTGGGATGATGAAGGGACAGTCTGTTACCAGGTCGACGTACGCGGTATTTGCGTCACCCGCCGTCAAGGTAAAGAAAAAATAAATAAAAAATAAAGCGTGTGGGCTGACTTTGGGTAGATAACGATATGATCAACGGCACCAAACTATTGAACGTCTCGGGCATGTCGCGGGGCAAGCGAGACGGGATTCTCAAAAACGAAAAAGGTCGGGTGGTGGTCAAGGTGGGTGCAATGCATCTCAAAGGCGTCTGGTAAGTCTTTTATTATTATTATTGGCCCAGTTCTTAACACCTTTTAGGGTGACATTTGCAAGAGCAAAAGCATTGGCCATTCAATATTCAATCATCGACGCTCTATATCCTCTCTTTGTAGACGAACCCGCCTGTTACTTTTACCCTCATTCCATCTCCCATACCACCTCTTCACATCAGCATCACTCCCCTAGCCGTGTCTATCTACAGGACTGCACCTCGCCTTACCCGCCTTGGGATTACCCCGTCTACTCGGATCCAGCCTATCTGCCGCTCGCCCCTTCCGTCCCTTCCATGCTGCCTTCGGATTTTCATCCTTACTATTGCTAATTTCCATCCTGCACTAATTCTATCACTCTGTATCATATCTCACTCATTCTGTTGACTGTACCTTAATAAATCCACTCTGAATCGGGTCACATGCCTCTCTTCTCTTTTAGGCTTTTTTTTTTTTTTTTTTTTTTTTTTTTTTTTTTTTTCCCATTCACGATCCGATTACCAGTTTTTTAACAATGAAAACTTTTAAAACTCTCAAATCCCAGGGGGGGGGGTTTTTTTTTTTTTTTTTTTTTTTTTTTTTTTTTTTTGGATTCTTCTTGGCGTGTTGTTAGGACGCCTAATAAAATGATCTTTAACGTGTTTTTTTTTTTTTTTTTTTTTTTTTCTTTTTTTTTTTCTTTTTTTTTTTTTTTTTTTTTTTTTTTGAGGCTAAGCAAGGCCTCTTTATTGATTTATTCAAAACACGCTTCGTCCACCGTGTCAACAACCAACGTGGCTGCCGGCCAAAGACTAGCAATCGAACCCAAGCGTTGGTAAGGATCGGCTTCGTATTCTATTCGGGGATAAGGACTTTGAATTTTGAAGGAATAAGCGTGCTTGTAATCCTCAGGCGCTTTCTCATCGCCCGTCACCTTGACTTTATCTAACCATGGATACACCTCTACAAATCTATACAACGTCTTTTTTCGGAAAAACAAATTGTAAAAATAAACTCTTTTTTTTTTTTTTTTTTGGTTACTTCTAAACTATCGTGTTCACTAAACAGACGAACCACTCTTGCCCCGTCCGCCAAACGGAAACTGAGTTTTGTCACTCGACCTTCTTTGGGCTCTTCTCCCAATTGACTCAACAGAGAGTGAATATAAGCCTCTTTCTTTTGCGCTTGGACGTCTTTTACCCTCTCTCTTTCTCTCACTTTGGCTTGTTCCTTTTCCCATGCTTCTCTTTCTTCCTGGACTTTCTTTGCCTAGAGTGATGGATTGATTTTTGGGTGGAAAAAAAATAAAATAAAAATAAAAATTTTTTTTTATTTCAGAGTCCCTTACCTTGGCTTGATCTGCCTTTAAACTATCCCGATACGCTTTATCTTGATCCTCTCTCAACTGACGTTCTTGACTCCGTTGGGCTCGTTCAGATTTCAATTGCTGTAGGAAGGATCCATGACGTGCCATGGCCGTAGTCAAAGACGCCACTATCCCTTCAGCATCACACATTCCCTCCGTACGCTCAATGACCGTCATTTGGCTGTCTGCGCCCTGCGGCTGAAGTCCAATCAAGGCTGTAAAGGGATACATCGTAGCCTGAAGAGCATAGCTCACTGGCATCCATCCGTCAGTATCAAACTCCCTCCAAATCTCGCTCTACCTTTATGTGATTCGGCCTCCCTTACGTTCCCCATCCAGACCAACACCTGCTTCTGTTCCAAGTAATCAATCAGCCGGTCTGAAGTCAACGTCTCGCTACAGACATCATCAGTCCAAAAGTCCCGCCCTGACTCTGGCTTACCTGCAGAATCGAACCGTAGCATCGTGTTCGTCACTCTGTAGAATCACCCACAGAAACAAGAGTTCCTTGCGTGCTTTTTCCACCGCTTGGCTGTATCCCCCTTGAAAAAATTCTGGATGACGTGAGCCATATTGCCCTCGGAACTTTTGTCTCAATGCGTAGGCCAACACACGTGTATCGCGAGGTGCCCTTGGACCTAACGTCTGCCGTTGAGACCATAGCCTTACTAATCATAAAAAGAAGAATCAAAACAACCTTCCTTTTTCTCTCTCTCTCTCTTTGGAATACAAACAAGTCCATGCTAAAATCGCCCACGTCATTTGCCACGCCACTTGGAAAGGCCACGCCAACACACTCCACCCTCCCACCCTTTGTTCCACCCTTTCATTCTCTCCCGTCGCCCTGTCGCTCTGACCTCGCCTACGTCTTCGAAGACCTTGGCTGGAGGTGCCCACTTCCTGTCCTTGGCCGTGCTGCTCATCCGGTCTTGATTCGTATTTTTGATGGATTGCTTTCTAACAACTAAACCGTCGGTTTCTCTTTTCTCTTTTTTTTTTTTTTTCTTTTTTTTCTTTACAGCCAAATCCCAATCATGCTCAAGCAAGGCTCCCAGCGCTTCTTCTACTTCTTGGGTATCCGTAATAGTCTATCTTGCTCTATCAATAAACCACTCTGCTGTACATACACTTTTACTCTATATTCGTTCAATAGTTCTTTTTGACGAGGGCTCAAGCCATCCATCATGTTCATCAAAAAAAAAAAAAAAAAAAAAAGGATATCTGTCGGTCGTGTTTTTTTAAAAAGAAAAAAGAAAAAAAAATCAAAAAAAAAATCAAAAAAAAATCTCCTTAAGATAGATTAATGCACCGTTTTTAGATTATAAATTGAAAAAAAAAAAAAAAAAAAAAAAAAAACTCGTCATGTACACACCCTCTTCTCGGTGCATAAAAAATCCAAATAAAAAAAAAAATAAAAATTCGTGGTTTTTTTTTTTTATAAAAAAAAAGTGTAAATAATTCGAAATGACAGAAGTGAGTGCTGCCCCTTCGGCCGATATTGGCGCTGTTGAAGAACCTCTTGATCTCGTCAGACTTTCTTTAGATGAGCGTGTTTATGTTAAATTGAGAGGAGATCGTGAAATCACTGGCATTTTACATGTAAGCTCTTTCTCTCTCTCTCTCTCTCTCTCTCTCTCTCTGTCTCTTACATTCTCTTTCAACTAGGCTTATGACGGTCATTTGAATATGGTGTTGGGCGAAGTAGAAGAAACGATCACAATGGTAGATATTGTAGAAGAAACTTCAGAGGAAGTCATTAGAGTAAGAAAAAAAAAAAAAAAAACAAGATGAACTATCGACAAAAAAAAAAAAAAAAAAAAAAAAAAAAAAACTGACCATGTCTTCTACAGACTGTCAAAAGAGCATTTGAAATGTTGTTTGTTCGTGGGGATGGCGTGATTTTGGTATGTGGGATAACGTTTGTTTTGTCTGATATTAACAATCCACAGGTCTCTCCCCCTTCTCGTGCTTAACGGATGCTTGGACAAGGGTTATTATTATTATTATTATTATTATTATTATTATAAAACAGGCTTTGCCCAGAGTAACATGTTGGGTACCGCACGAGTGGTAAGGCCCTGTTTCTTTTCTACCTTAAAGTCCGGCTTTAAAAAGAACCGAATCTCTTTCAACAACACGACCAACACCAGTTTGAACTCGACCGTAGCAAATCGATACCCGATACATTGACGTCCTCCAGCCAAGAAGGGGAGGAATTGATAAGTATTCCCCAAAGTGTGTTGGCCATCGATCCAGCGCGTTGGTCGGAACGTGTGCGCATCTTTGCCCCAAATCGCTTTCGAGCGATGCGTTACTAAAGGGGATACCTCGATCACCGTGCCTTGCGGGATCACCCAAGTCCCTAACGCGACAGGCGCGCATGTCATCCGAAGCGTACGAGGTACCGCCGGAATCATACGCAGTGTTTCGCGAAAAACACTGTTGAGATAGGGAAGCGCCTGGATCGCATCATAGTCGCACAACTTGCCTTCTTCAAATAACACTTGGCTTTCAGAACGTACGCTGTCTTGAATCTCTTGGTGTTGGGCTAATAACCATAAACACCAACACAACGTATTGCTCGTTGTTTCATGCCTATTTTTTTTTTTTTTTTTTTTTTTTTTTTTTGAGTACAGAAGCTTATCTACCCTACCTCTACCCTGCAGCCAAGAAAGTCAAACATTGGTCTCTTAGTTCCTCTTGACTGAACCGTTTGCCGTCGTCTTTATCGATCAAATGAAACATGCGTGCCAACAAATCTTTGTGGCGTTGATGCTCGGGTAAATGGCGCTCTTGTTCATGACGTTTGGCTCCGGCCTCGATCAGTGCCTGGCTTTCCTCGCGTAGCCATCGAAGACTGAGGGCGTATTTTCGGTTGGCACGCGTGGGCAAGTAACCAAGCACAGGTAACGCTATTTGTAACAGCTGAAAGAGGCTAGAAGGCACCGAAAAGAGTTGCAGGTACGCTCTTGAAAACCGGTGGAATTGCTCGGTGCCATAGGTCGTCAACGACTTGAGGTCCTGGCCAAAGCCGGTTATCCCAATAATATCTAATGTCACTAACGAAAGCCCCTCAGACACATCCAGTTCTGTATACCCTCCAGGGTTCGCCCTTAGCTTTTCTTTCCATTGATCACATAACATCTTGGCTGGCCCTAGCATCATCGGTACCATCTCTCTTATCGCGCTCACTGAGAAAGCAGGATTCAACATCTTGCGCTGCTGGCGATGGGTTTCGCCCTAATGGTGCAAAAGAGTCAATTCATCGTTATCCCTTGTTGGCTTGTACCTCTGCAAGCACCAAACCGTGACCCAGCACTCTTTTGAGTGATTCATAGGTTACGTCTGGTTTTCGGAAATCATAGACTTGAGTCGTCAACATCTGTTTCAATAGCTTTTCGTCCGTCACTACCAAACGAGGCTCGTTCCAATAGAAATGGTAGGTGAAAATCCCGCCATATTCCTCGGTCCATTTCACAAGAGGGGACGCGTCAATCTCCGCACGTATCAACTCAAAGAAGTTGCCCATAAAAGGAATCCAGCTCACGCGAGGTCCAGGGATCTTGTTCAGTGGATCCAGATAGAGACGGTAAATCAGATTACGAAACACATAGTAACCTGTCACACCACACACTCCCATCGCTATCCATTGACCTGCCTTGATCGATTGATATCTCTCAACAATCTCTTTAGGAACCCTCAAAAACAGTGCTTGCGTCATTGATAAATAAAAGCAAAAATAAAAGCAAAAGGCACACTTTGAAACCTCTCGCTTTATACCCACTCTTACCACACATATATATATATATATATAAGGATAAGTCGTGTTGCCCATGGTCAGTGTCAGTTTTCTTTTTATTTGCTTCTTAAATACTTATAGCATGGGTCCTACATAACATGACAACCAAGGTGATACGATTGAACTTGTGTCAAATCCTACAACAAACTACCTCGATCAACATCTAAACGTAAAATCAAAACATCCTGAATATCAGCCTATTGTTGTCTAGGCTTTTGAACCTCAGCACTTGTCTTTTCTAAAAGGTTGACTCAGTGCTTTATGCATAAACAGTGAACCATAGTTATTTTGAATAGGGCAGTACTTGACCAAAAAGGCACCTCCTTCTCCCCCCCCCTTTTATTCAGATGACTGATCACCCACTGTTTGGTATCTTGAGTAGATAAAAACGAGTCTTATAAAGCAATAGGCCTACATGAACTCTTAATGAACCTCATATTGTATTTTTTTTTTTTTTTTTTTTTTTCCCTTTCTTTTCTTCAAATGTGTTTAGATTGCTCAAACAATGACAACACCCCTCAAAATAAAGTATCCTTCTTACATTCTAACTATTGACTCAGTACTAAGCCTTGGTTGATGGACGATATAGACCATTGAGCCAATCGTCGTAAATCAAACTTTGAAGTCAAATGCCTTCCTTATTAAACATAAATACTTGTCGGTAGCTTGCAACCACATAAAAAAACGGGTGCCTTTTTTTTTTTTTTTTTTTTTTTAAAAAAAAAAAAAATAGCGTGTCGTAAACCTGTTGAGACCCATCGATGATTACCTTCCTTATGTTCTAAGTTTTGTTTAACAAAAATAGAAAGATGCAAAGCTTGAAAATAACGCATATACGTGTAGATGTTGTTTTCCTAAAAAGATACTCCATATCCTTAAGATGTTTAATAAATATTACCTCAATAGTCCATGCCGCATACTAATCACTTCTTTTTCTGCTTTCAATCCCGGTTTAATATCTTTCAGCCATGATTTCATGGATGGTTTAAACTCTATTTTAACACACCAACATGTATTACGCAGATAGGTGTCTTGTATGAATGTAAAATAAAAAATCAATTTTTAAGAGTTGTGAAAAAGTTTGTTCTACAAAAAGCATAGGGCATTACTGAAAGTTGTCTTATAAGAGTACACATAACAACCCTACCCTTAAACTGTACTTGGTCTAACCAACTTGCTGCTTACACTGTACTTTTTGTTTTTGTTTTTGTATACATTTTTGTTAAACTACCTCAAGATCTTTGTCACAATAATATACTCTTGTTCCATCTCTAAAAAAAAAAACCCTGCTTCTTTTCAAGACGTTGTATCGATAAACACCCTCCTCCCCCCCCTCTCTCTCTCTTTTTTTTTTCTTTTCAAAAAAGGGCAGGTTTTATTATATTCAAAAGCAATCGATAAAGAAAAAAAAAAAAAATTATGCCTATCGTTTGAACTCTAATAAGATCGATTTACGCAAGTAAGCCATCTGATATTTTTTTATTTTTTATTTTTGATATATCGATTAGAAACTCAAATCAAACACATTCAAAACAGCAAGCAAGACATCGTATAGCTTGTAAGCATATATGATATAAATCACGGCATATATGGTATAACAAGGTCAATGCTCGCTCCCTTGAAAGTTACAACTTGGTCCATAGATCTATTACAACGTTACTTTGCTTTTTTTAGTTGCATGGTGATTTTTTTTTAACTCTAAATATAAAAAGCTCAACATTAATAAATAAAGAACGTGCATGAAACTACAGGTAATACGCTAAGCTGGATTTTATGGCTACTGGCTCAAAGTCTGGAAATAGAAGATAGAACAAGGTCTGAAAACAAAAGTATTATTCGAGAAGAATACCTTCTACAACTACCATGTAATCGACGCGCTTCCTTGTATTGATGGCGTATTCCGTGAAACTTTTTGGTTGATTCGAGCAATATCGTGTACACCTCGTATGACATACATCACTACAACTTTAAAATCTTATTTTATACCTAGAGACTCAGTCATTTATATTTCTTCTTTGGTAACCCATTTTTTTTTGCAAAAACGTTTGGAAGAAAGACATAGGCGAATTTGGACTTTCGCATTGGATTGATGGTAAGCAATCTGTGTGAGTCAATCTATCAGAAATCGATTTACTGCAACTGGATGCAAACTACTGTTGTCTGCATTGTTTAGGAATACATAGTTTTCTTTGAAGCCTGGATTCAAAGTAGATAAAAGGCTCTCTTTTTTTTTTTTTTTTTTTTTTACTCTATGCCCTGTGCAAAATATGGTACTCTGGGTAAAAACCATTTGAGATAACAGAGACAATAGTAGTAACAATAAAACACAGTGGTTTGCTGATCGAATGGTATTTATAAAGTGCAGGTCTCTGCTGATTTTTTTCCAGTTTTTCAAAAATAAGAAAAACAAAGAGCAGTGTGACATGTTGATAAGCTAAGATTCTAATTTACGTTCTCTGTGTTTCATAATTTCTAAAGATACGGCTAGTTCGTATTTCTCTGTTAAAAAAAAAAAAGAGTAAAAGTTTATCTAGATACTTTTTTTTTTGCATAAATGTTCATGTCTATTTATAAGGTTTGTGTAATCTAAAGATTGCATATCGTTTCTTAGCTGTATAAAGCAGAGATCGCGAGCTATTTTTGTATATGCTTGTTTGCACTTGAACCAATCCTTGCTTTAGTTTCAGCACAGTTTTACATACTGGAATTCAAATATACATCTAATAGCGTAGTTTATTCAAGCGGTGGTTTTGGTCTGTTTTTTTTCTGCAATGGCCTTTTTTATATTCAACTTTTCCGCGTTCGAGGAAGTATATATAAATATCTTGAAGTTCCTTTTGATTTTCTTTCTTTCCTTACACCAAAAATGCACAAGATACTTTGCTCTATTCGAAACCTTATACTCGAGAATTCTGGATCGATCGAGTCTGGTCGTTGGCTTACGCTTGGTTTATCAGGTGTGGTAGGGTATTGTCTGTTTTACAATATAGTATATCGTCTCTATTTGGGCCCGCTTAGCAAGATTCCTGGGCCTCGTGTGAGCTGGATTCCTTTCATGGGTAATTTTTTCGAAGTAATGCGTACAGAAATAGACGTATCACCGTTCATAAAATGGACAAAAGAGTATGGCGGTATCTTTGTTTTTCATCATCTTTGGAATGAGCCCCGTGTAGTAGTAACTGATGAGGGTATGGTAAAACAAATTACAACTTCACAAGCATATAGCTTCAGAAAGCCCGATGCACTTGTCAAACTTCTTCGAATCGTATCAGTTGATGGTATTATAACAGCCGAGGTATTTTATTGTTGCTATTATTACCATGTACTTCTGTATCGCTACTTACATATTTAATAGGGTGAAAAGCATCGTAAACAACGCAAAATGCTTAGTCCTGCTTTTTCTGTGGCTGCTGTAAGGGGTATGGTATCTCTAATGCTTGGGCCTGCTACAACTTTGTGCGACCAATGGAAAGAGAAGATTAAGGCTAACAAGGCTGAGTATACAGACATCAACGTTTCAGAGGGTATCTCTCTTGCCGCATTGGATATAATCGGTATGGCTGCTTTTGGTCAAGACCTCAATTGTTTGAAAGGTTATGCCCAAGATCAGATGGGTCGTTTACCAAAAGCTTATATGCAGCTCTCTACACTACAGCCTTCTTTTTTCCAAGTCATAAAGTTTTTTTTCCCATTAGTTGGCTACTTGCCTATACAGACTAACCGAAAAAACAAGCTTAGTTTAAAATGGCTATCAGAAGATAGAGATGCAATGATTGAAGATGGTGCAAAGCGTCATGAAGAAGAACAGCGCTTGCCCGAGAACCAGAGACATAAAGATCTGCTGTCTTTGATGTTTCGTTTGGTTGATGAAGATGATGGAAAAAAGCTTACAAAAAGCGAACTAAAAGATCAATGCTTAAGCTTCTTAGCTGCAGGGTACTTTCAATTATATACAGATGCTGTTATTAGTCTTACCTACTTTTGATACGTGCCAAAATAGACACGACACAACCAGCAGTGCACTAAGCTGGTGTCTATGGCTATTGGCACAAAATCCAGAGATGCAAGATAGAGTGAGGTCTGAAACTAAAACACTATTTGAGCAGAATACCCTCTGTGATTACCATGCAATCAATGCGCTCCCCTATTTAGACTGTCTTTTTCGTGAGACGCTTCGTCTGATCCCTGTAGTTCCACGTACTCTTCGCACTAGTTGCGTCCCTGTGACTCTTGGGCCTTATGTGATACCAAAAAACACAACCATTCATCTTTCCCCATTAGTAACTCATATCTCTAAAGAAATATGGGGAGAAGACGCTCATGAATTTAACCCGTCGCGCTGGGTTGATGGGAGCCCTTTAGGAAACGCCTACCAGTACTTTCCTTTTATGTCAGGCGTACATCAATGCCTTGGACAACGTTTCGCTACAGTAGAATTTAAATTATTGTTAATAGTATGGCTCAAAGACATTGAGTTCTCTTTAACTCCAGGATTCAAAATAGAAAAGAAGCAAATCATTACTACGCGTCCTATACCTAACATGACTCTTCGAGCAAAACTTGTTAAGCATTAAAGCAATAAAAAAGATCAAAATGAAATAAAGTACTACTAGTAGCCAATACGCCTGTTTGTCTTGATAGTTTTTAAAGTTGAGTAAGTAGCGCAAGTCTTTATACGTCTCTATAAAAATGAAAAAAAAAAAAAAAAAAAAAAAAAAAAGAGATATCAATATTACATCGGAAACATAGTTGTATCGCTTTTGCTATTTTTGAAAGCGTAGACTTCTGATACAGCTACAAGCTACACACAGACGTTTTTTGCCGTTTCGGAGTTTGTTAAGATAAAGAAGCAATATCCTGGCTTTCTATACGACCTGTGGCTCAATGCAATATAAAAAATGGCATATATTAGTAAATAAAACATCTAAATATATACACATATACAACAAATTGTGCCTGTGAAATAATAAAGGGCCTTCTACAAAGCTATTGTTGCCGTAATTTATCTAGCTAAGTATGAAAGTGAAATATGGCAGTTGTTATCCACGATCTGCAAGCTGTCTTTCTAATCTTTGAGTGACTGAAAATCTTTTGAAAACTGGGTAAATATAATTGATCCAGAGTAAAACTCATACAGTCTCGTTCTGTAATATTCTAGACAGTTACTAATTAGCAACAAATATCTAACAGAAATGCTTTAATTAGCACTCAAACCATACTTGAACAAAAAAAAAAAAAGATATTGATTTCTCACGCTCTTATTATTTTTTATTATATTCTTCCAGTTTTATTTAAAATGCAATAGCAGAAGTTTTGGAGCTCAACTAAACATAAAGAGGAGGCTAGACATCCACTTAAACATACGCAATTATATTGGCCTATTAAAATCATATTTAAACTAACCTTTGGCTTTTTATTATGCTCTTCAATTTATTGCCACATTTTTTATTGTAAAAAAATCTAGTCGCTCTACCTTGCTATGAACACCAGCTTAGCGTAGTTTCATACCTATTCTTTACTAGTTAAGCTTGAAGCTTTTACAAGGGCAAAAAAAAATTGCTTTGCAGCTAAAAGAGTCAGGAATTGATCTCTAATCTCTTTTCTTGTAAACTTTTAGCCGTCTAAAACCAACTAAGTTAAACATCAAAGACATCAGATCTTTACTTCTTTGATCTTCGGGCAAATGGTGCTCTTCTTCACGACGCCTGGATCCTGCTTCAACTTATAATTTACTTTCTTGTCGTAGCGGTTTTAAAGTGGGTGCCTCTTTTAGGTTTGAACGGGTCGGTAGATATTCAAGAATAGGGAGAGCAGTCTTTAATAATATTGGAAAAAAGAGCTTTTTGTCGAGAAAATACGTATGTAAACTTTGGGTAGACCGCCCAATCGATTACCACCATATGTTATTGGTGAGCAAAGATTTTGACTGAAAGCTGCTAAACCAACTATGTCTAGTCTAGCTAGTAATATACCGTCTGAAACTCTGATTTTTGTATATTCCATATCGCTTACTTTGATCTGCTCTTTCCGCTGATTGTATAAAGCCAATATGGAATTTATCATCAGGGTACTGTTTTGATGTTGCAAATATTTTGGCTTAGGTATAGCTTTTCGGCCATGTTTTCTTGCAAAAAATTAAGTCAAATTGCATTATTGACGGCCAGCAGTTAACTTCAAAAAAAAAAAAAAAATAGTTACTATAAGGTGTGCTGCCTTCGTTCATCTAAATAAAGATAGCCCCCTAACAGAAACTCGACTTTCTAAATATTATAGCCATGTTTAAGTTGCGATGTATTTAGGCTAAAATAGAAGCGCATACGTTTATTTTTTCATTTGAAATAGTGATAGGAGTTTGTTCGTTCATTGATACAATTCCTTATAACGCAAAAGAAGAACCAAGCAAAAAAATCAACATTTCAAAAAACTATTGAGTAGCTCAAGTCTCGGAAGAGGCATGGTATCATATATATTGTGTTGTAAATACAATATAGTGTATATTTCTATGTATTTTGCGGCAATTAATGACGATGGTCTATATGAGATCCCTATAAAGTGTGTCGTGAGTTGTTGAGATTATTTGAGGAAAAGCTGGATGGCGGCTATTTGAATTTTGTAAATGATTGTAGTAGCGGTCAATGAATTTTGTTTTACAAAGTGATATCTTTAGTTGCAGTTGGGCATCTGTATACGTTTTCTAAAAAAAGTTTAAAAGGGACGTGTATACTTGCTCTCTTTTTTTCCTTTCAAGATGCGAAAATATAGAGATTAACTAATAACTTAAAAAGTTTTAAGCTGTACCCACCCAAAGTAAAAATAAATAAATTGAAAATCAGTCATATGGGCTGTTTTTATGTGTTTTTTACAATGCTTTAAATCACTTTATTAAAGCATGTCTTTTTTTGTAATTGCTAGAAGTATGTGAGTCCTTCTACTTTCGCAGGTCTGCAACGCGAACAGCAACAGCGTTGCGATGAGCCCCCAGACCTTCGATTTCAGCTAGACGCATAACTGTATCAGCCAATCTGTTCATCCCTTCAGCTGTACACTCTTGAGAGGTAATATGTTTGACAAACCCATTAGTGTTTACACCGGAATACATGCGGGCATATCCATAAGTAGGAAGGGTATGGTTGGTACCTGAGGCATAGTCGCCAAAGCTAGCAAGTTTTTTTTTTTTAGATTAGAGGGCCTTTTTTTTTTTTTTTTTTTTTTTTTTACCTTTCAGGCGAATAGGGGCCAACAAAAACACTACCAGCATTGAAAACCAAAGGCACAGCATCTGCTGCCTTGTCTATATGCAAAATCAAATGCTCAGGTGCATACTCGTTGGAGAAGTCCATAGCTTGTTCCAGAGTTTCCATAGTCAAAATATAAGAGTGGGGTATACTCTTACGGATGATGTCGCAGCGAGGCAAAGCAATAGCTTGGTTATGAACTTCATTTTCAATTTCGGAAATTTGATCTGGAGTCAAGTCGATAGCAAGCAAAACGACCTGGGAATCTGGGCCATGCTCTGCTTGAGAAAGCAAATCTGCAGCAACATAAACTGGATTGCTTGTACTGTCAGCAACAACTAGCACTTCAGAGGGACCAGCAGGCATATCTATGGCTACCAGACTACTGGTATCGTTCTGCGCCACCATTTTGGCGGCAGTAACATACTGATTACCCGGGCCAAAGATTTTATCAACTTTGGGTACCGTTTCAGTACCATAGGCCATGGCAGCTACTGCTTGAGCGCCCCCCGCTGTAACGACGTGAGAGGCACCAACCTTATGGGCAACATAGAGTACTTCAGGTACGACAGATCCATCAGGTCGTGGAGGGGTAGCAATTACAATATCCTTACAACCGGCTACCTTGGCAGGAATACCCAGCATTAGTGTTGTAGATGGCAGTACGGCCGAGCCTCCAGGAACATAAAGGCCAACTCGCTCAATAGGACGGCTGAAACGAGAGCAAACCACGCCAGGCATAGTTTCAACCACTAGCTGCTCTTTGTCCAATTGAGCGTCATGAAATTTGTAAATATTGTCGTAAGCTTGATCTATAGCCGCTTTGGTAATAGGGTCCAACTCCATTAAAGCAGGGTCAAAAGGTGCCTCAATTGTAGGGCAGCCAATTTCAACACGGTCAAATTGCCGTGTAAAGTCTACTAAGGCAGCATCTCCACGTTGTCGAACTTGTTGCATAATAGGTGTAACGCGGTGAATGATCTCAGAGGAATCAATAATAGGTCTCAACAACAAATCACTACGCTGTTTTTCTGTTATAGAGTTTAAGGAAAATTGCTGCATCTGAATACGACCATCAATGTGAGCCGGCGCAACCACAGGTGCTGGCGTAGCAACCTTCTCTTCCCACTTTGGTTTGGCGTTGCCAGGTCGGCGAGTTACCTTTCTGGCCTTTTTGTCCAAATTCTTTTCGATCTCAGCCAAAGAGACACCAGCATTAATACATTTGGTCATCAAAAAATATATCAAGTCAGCAGCTTCCCAGGCAACCTCTTCTTTATCAGTGGCATCGCAAAGCTCCTCGGCCTCTTCCATTATTTTGGCGTGCAATAGCTTACTATCCCCAAATAGACGTGCGGTGTACGACCCTTCAGGCGCACTGGATTTTCGCTCTTTTAACGTCTTTTCCAAGGCAGAAATACCTGTATCATGGCCAAAGCAATTGCGGGTATTTAAGTGACAGAACCCTATTTTTTTTTAAAGGGGCTGTAAATAAATATGCTAAAAAAGCGAAAATAAAGAAGGCTTTACCTGCTCCATGTTGCTCAACTACGAAACGTAAAGCGTCACCATCGCAATCGTAGTCAATGTGCTTCAGAGTTTGGGTTGCACCTGAAGTCAATCCTTTGTGCCACAGCCCGCGTTGACGACTTTGATAAACACCCTGTCCAAGGCGAATGGATTCAGCTACACTCTGATTACTAGAGTAAACTAACCCAAGAGCTTTATTGGACTCGTCAACTACCATGGTGGTATATAATCTATCAGGGCGATCGGTTCGAGTGGTAGACAGGAAGGCATCTGCGATGTTTATCTTGCTTTCTTTGTTCTCCTCCATAGTCAAACATGAGGCAGAAACAATTACATCCAGGCTTTGAGAGTGGAGTTCGGTGATAATGTCCAGAGTTACATTTTCCAGCTCAACAACAACGGTTTTAAGTCCACCTTGAGTCAAGAAATGGTCGTCTTTTTGAATAATACTCTTAGCAGCGCTAGCAGCATCGATAGAAGAAAAAATAAAAGTAGAAACAGGAAGCGTATCAGTCAATGCGTTACATTTGACTGCGATACGTTCGTCTGCGATACCATTGAATTCTGACTGGTTCTTGACATACACATCTAAATCCAAAATAACCTTTAAAACGCCAACATCCCAAAGTTGGACAGCCTCCTCTACTGTCTTGGCTGGGGCCCAATAAAGAGTGGAGCCTGTTTGGTTAATAAGCGATTTGATTTGGTCAACACTGCCATTCTTTAAAATAACAGATTTAAACAAAGAAAGGGGGGAATATAGCGGGGCCTGGGAGGGTTCCAGCAGGTCGATAGAAGGTACAAACATCTACTGAAATGTAAATTGTGAGATAAACAAAAGATTAAAATAAATATTTATACTGCAAAAGATGACAGCTGAAAGCAGTCACAGTGGTGAATCATCTTATGTCGACGCTAACCAATTGGCCTTCGTGTAACATCATCAATGCCTTGGCACACCTATTGGTACTGATTTAAAATGGTCAAACATTTTATCCGCCTATCAATAAGTTCAAATTGCACAGGCACTTTTGTTCTCTGAGACCTAAATACAGTCCACTAAAAACGATAATCGCAAAGCGCTAAATGGTGTTTCTTAGTATAGAACTTCTATAAGGCTACCGATTTCTATTCTAAAGTGAAAGTCTCAAGTCAACAAAACCACTCACTGCGCTTTCAGGATTACTCATCTAGAAACTTTACGTCCCTGGTTTTTAGTAGAATGGCCTATCCTTTACGGCGCCGGTATACAAGCGCGTATTTCCAAAGTTTTTGCTTTAATAAAGACGCTTACTTTGTATAGGGTTTATAAGTTTGAAGAGCATCTTGGTTAGCTACTGTTATTCGTATATATAATCGCATATTGCAAAGAAATTGTTTTTGGAGTGCTGCATTACTAAAAAAAAAAAAAAGACTGTATTTATCGTAAAGGAGTGATACAGATCGCTGTCAACCTCAATTGTGCGAACCGTCTGTATAAGAGCCTGCCAATGATTATAGCTACACATTCTTTTTAGAGAAAATATAATAGTACAAATTTGTTTTAATTACGTGCGGCACTTTTTGCAGACCTTTAGCTGACAAAAATTTCAAAGTGCGCTAGTTACCAATGAGAGCAAGGAAAAATAATGTAGGCTGTTGGCTTTGTATATCATGTTTCTGTAGTTGAACACACAAAGGGTCATTTTTTATTTTCAATCAATACAGTAAAATCCAAATGCAGTTGCAAGCTATTATCTCAGGGTTTTTTTTATCGCAACCGGCCAAAACTACCAAGCTAAAAAGTTTTCCATCGGGAACTGAATCGTTGTTTATCTTTTATTATGCTGTGATTCATAGTTACCAAAGATACTTTCATTGTATTGTTTTTTTTTTACCTGAAAAAGTTCAATTGTAGCCTTAAAGAGTCTCCCTTAAAAATTATATGGTGAATCAAAAGAGGGTCAATGTTTGTGGAGAGTATGGCTCAGCAAAGACCAGAGTCGCAAGTATTTATAACTATCCAACCGTGTGGTTCATTTACTGAACAATAAGCCTGCTAAGGTTTGCTGATAATTACAGGTGTTCAATGTCTTTTTTAAAATACAAAAAATTCTTTTTTTTTCGCACTTTCCCCTTAAAAAAGTGCCAAAAATAAGGGCGTACGGGAGTCGGAGTGGACAGTCACATGTTTTTAAGTAGAATGAGTTTATCTGTTTTTTTATTTATTTATTTGTTCTTTAATTCAACCCTTTCCCATCTTCCGATGAGCCAAGAAAAGCCTGCTCAGTTTGGAGTAACTCCTCCTATATCAACTGAAAAAGCCACACAGAATGAACTGAAAATGACTGACGAGCTATTGAAAACATTAAAAAGCTACGGATTATTTGAAAGCGAACAGGAGGCTCAAAAAAGGTATATAAATAGACACAGAATAAATTACTCGAGTTTAGTTAATGTAAATAATTTATTTTAGAGTTGTTGTTTTGGGGAAACTTAACAAATTAGTGAAAGATTTTGTATATAAAGTGAGCAAGCTCAAAGGATTTCCCGACTCATTAGCGAGAGAGGCAGGTGGAAAGATTTTTACTTATGGGTCTTATCGTCTTGGTGTTCACGGAGCCGGTACACCAAAAAAAAAAAAAAAAAAAAAAGGAGTTGTGTTCTCAATATGTTGATAGGCGCTGATATCGATACTCTATGTGTATTTCCCAAACATGTGGAGCGAGAACATTTTTTCACTATTATGTATGAAATGTTGAAAGAAAGACCAGAGGTCACTGAGATATCCGTAAGAGCAATTTGGCTTTATTTTACACAGTAATTTTTCTAAAACGAATAGGAAGGCTGTATCGGACGCTTATGTACCTGTTATCAAAATGCACTTCTCTGGCATTCCTGTAAGTCGAAGCAAAACCAAAAAAACTCGCAAGCTTATCCTCTTCTTATACAGATTGATTTTATTTGTGCAAGGCTGGCAGTGGCTCGTGTTGCGGACGATTTGGAACTAGCCGATAACAATATTTTAAAGAGCTTAGATGAACGATGTGTACGTAGTTTAAATGGCTCAAGAGTAACAGACGATATTCTTCGCCTTGTACCCAATGTGAACACATTCCGTACCGCATTGAGAACAATCAAGCTATGGGCAAAATCCAAAGCTATATACTCAAACGTAATGGGATTTTTGGGTGGTGTTGCCTGGGCCATGTTAATTGCTCGTATCTGTCAGCTTTACCCCAACGCCTGTGCTGCCTCGATTGTAGATAGGTTCTTTCTGATCATGTACCAATGGAAATGGCCACAGCCTGTATTGTTAAGGCCTTTAGAAGATGGCCCTCTTCAAGTTCGTGTTTGGAACCCCAAGGTATACATAAGTAGTTTATGTATCAACTGTCTAGCTCATCCAATTGAAAAAAAAAGTTATATCCAGCTGACCGAAGCCACCGTATGCCTATCATTACACCTGCATATCCCTCAATGTGTGCTACACACAATGTGACAGAATCAACGCGAAAAATCATGATTCAAGAGTTTAAAAGCGGAACCGAGATAGCATCAAATATTATGATGGGAACCGGTAGCTGGTCCGATTTGTTTGTGAAGAGCGATTTTTTTCAACAATTCAAACATTATTTACAGATTACAACAGCTTCACATTCAACCGAAACGCAACTGATGTGGTCTGGCTTGGTTGAGTCCAAGCTAAGGCAGTTGATATTGAAATTGGAAGTGGTGGATATGATTGATTTGGCCCACCCCTACGTGAAAGGGTTTGATAAGGTACACTATTGTTTAACTGATAAGGAAGTAGAGGACACAATGAAGGGAAGTTTGTTGGAGAACAGATCTATTCCCGTGGAAGAAGGTAGTCTGGACACAGACCACACTGAAATGCTAAAGGAAAGTGGATATATTGCTGATGAGAGCCAATTGAAAAAAGTATACACAACCACCTTCTTTATTGGTCTTGTGATTGCCAAAGTCAAGGCAGGTAAGTAGCTTTTGTTTTTGTTTTTTTTTAGGAAAGGATACGTAATAATGGAATACATGGGGGATAAGACACTACAGACACGGCAAGAAAGCTGAACTTGGTTTCTCCCATGCAAGACTTTCAGAAGCTAGTCAAGACGTGGGATAAGTATGACGAAAAGGAGATGAAGATTTCAATAGCAACAATTAAAAGGTGCTGCGAAAGTTTTATAAAAAATTTAACTTCTTTAATAAAATGGTACGTGTTTAAGACTAATTTCTTTTTTATGTCTGCGCGTTTGCTTTTGTATTTCAAAATATAGATCAAAGTTGCCATCTGAATTAGCAAGCACAAACGGAACCAAAAAGCCCGCTATCGAAAAGGTAAACTCTACTTCTCTTTTCTTTTACACTGACATCGTTTGTTCCATAGCGCAAAACCGATCAAGACCTCGATAAGGACACCAAAAAGGCCCGTACAGCTACTTCTCAAGAACAAAATCATACTACCGAATAATCATCCACAACGTTTTTTCTTTACTTCCCTTCCTCCCCCTTTTTTCTTGTTTTCTTTTAGAAATAAATAAAAAATAATAATGCAAAAACCAGCCAATGAAAATTTCTTTATATTTTAAAAGAAAAAGAGAAAAAAATTACAAAACCATAAATTTTCTTTTGTACTTGCTCTTTTTTTTTTTTAAAAAAAAAAAAAGCTTTTGCAATGTCGAATTCAGAACAAAACAATTGCGATTCTTCTAAAAAAAAAGGCAATCAGCGTGCTTCTGTTATTGTTCCTCATTCCAACTCTTCAGTCCTAAGCCAGATTTATTACGATATCCAAGCCAACATACCTAATCAATCGATGGCATATTTACATCCTAAAAAATTAAATGATGAGTTATTATGGTGAGTATAGCACGTGAGAAGTAAAAACTAACGACTCTGTTTCAAAAAAAAAAAAAAAAAAAAGTATTTTGTGTCAGCAAATAATGAAAGAGGTGTTTTCTACTAGCTGTGGTCATTCATTTTGGTATACAATCACAAACATATAAGACAAAACAAGATACTAAAGCTTCCACGGCAGCTATGAATGTTTGAATAAGCATATTCTAAGTTCTGACGATTGTCCATCGTGTCATGCAATTATTTCAAAAACTGAGATATACCCTAATTTTCAATGTAAAAAAATACGCAGTAAGATTTTGTTTATTCAGTCCCTCCTTTTTCCTATATAGTAAATCGGCTGACTGAATTAAAAAAGCAAGTCCAGGATAAGGGCATCTCAACAAATAAAAGTCAAGTAGACTATTGGGACTCGTTAGTAACAAGCATCCGAAAAGACATGGCTCCTATAGTGTCTTCTTTGGCTAATACACTGTCTTATTCAGGTTTAAATACGTCTAGATCTACTTTTAGTAACTTCGCCTCTCCTTTATATATATAAACTATCCAATAGATATTGAAACATTATACGAAGCCACCTTAGAAGCCAAAAAGAAAATGGGAAAAATTGACGCAAAAGTCAAATTTGACTTGTTAGATGTATTTCTTGTCAAATTGAAGGGCACAAATGATAGGGTAAAAAAAAAAAAAAAAACTTTTCTATAGCTCATCGAGTGTATAGACAATCCAGAGTCTCAAACTTCAAAACAAATGCATTTTGTCAGATTTGGATATGCTTGTTAGTAAACAGCCATTACGTTCGTTATCTAGTTCCTCCAATTCAAATGCTCTTACACCTACTAGGAAAAGAAAAATTTCGGTAACATCCTTTTTTTTTTCGAGATACATATCCTTAAATAATGATATAGGATCTTTCTGAGAAAAGAAGAGGATCAGAGCATCAGCAGCCTAGTGATCAAAGTGCAGAAGAAGTTGATGTAGACTGGCCTACGACAAACAGAGTACGTCGCCGACAGAGTAGCCCTCTCTTAGAGACTTCATACTCCAATCGTATTGAAAAAAGATTTGAAGATCTTACAGATCTATATTATACCAGACTTCCACCTGACTATGTTCTTGACATGACTAGGAGTCAAAGTAAGTAGTAAATAGAATAGAAGGTGTCATTAATAGACAACCTAGGGCAAAGTCAGCTTGAATCCTTTTCTTCAACTTTGTACGACATAACTAAATACGACTCTTTGGAAGTAAAAGATACCTTTTATTATACAGAGTCAACCCAGAATACATCAATTGTTTCTTCTATCGAATTTGATCGTGATGACGAGTTTTTCGCTGTTGGAGGCATTTTGAAAGACATCAAGATATTTGACTTCAAATTAACCGGTCAAATCTCAGAAGACGATCAGCCAACTACACACTGCCCTGTATCTCGTATAAGCTGTGATTATAAAGTAAGCTGTTTATCATGGAGTTCATATCTCAAGAGCCAAGTCGCCAGTGCGGATTACCAGGGAATAATTAATGTTTGGGATGTAACCACCGGAAAAAACATGACCAGTTTTTCAGAACACAAAAAGCGTGCATGGAGTGTGGATACTAGTTTAAGAAATCCTAATCTGTTGGTTTCTGGGAGTGATGATACTACTGTCAAAGTCTGGTCAATCAACAGCCAAAGCTCTATCTTTACATTTCTACATAAAGGAAACATCTGCTGTGCAAAATTCGCTCCTAATAACAGCAACTACTTGGCAGTTGGAAGTGCAGGTAAAAGTTCTGCTGGGAATAAAAAAGAGCCTAACAAAACCAGATCATGACATTTTGTGTTATGATTTAAGGTTTCCCTCTTCGCCTGTGCGTTGTTATCAAGGGCACCAGAAAGCTGTCTCTTATGTAAGATGGATGAATGATAATGAGCTCATATCTGCGTAAAGAAAAAAAAAAAAAAAAAGGCCAGTGGTTGACTTTGTCTTCTTGTCAATAGATCTACCGACAACTCTTTAAAGCTATGGAACAGAGAGTCAACAAAGTGCCTAAGAACATTCAGTGGACACACAAACGAAAAAAACTTTGTTGGTTTATCCGTTACAGATGATTGGATTGCCTGTGGTAGTGAGACGAATATGGTCTATACGTACCACAAACACTCCAAAACTCCTGTAGCACAATACCGGTTTCCTATGAATGACAGAGATGTATGCCGTATATATACTTAATGAACGATACTTATGCATAAACATATAGGGAAAATCAGTCGATGAGTGCGATCCTACGTACTTTGTTAGCTCTGTCTGCTGGAAAAATGATTCTTCCAAACTAATCTCGGCCAACAGTAAGGGCATTATATATGTGCTTCAGCTTAAATGATAGCGCCATCCCCTTTGTACACCTCTTTTATATGCTCAAGAGAAAAAGAAAATGTCGACATTTATTAAAAAAAAAACTGTGTTCATTTTTATAGTTGTCTCTTTGCCACTTGGGGCTTTTTTTTTTTTTTTTTTTTTTTGAAAAAGGTAATCGACCTTTGTAAAAACGAATTAATCTATGATAGAGTCCCAAGAAGCGCTTAGATCGAAATCAATATACATAGCAATTGCTCGGTTAGTCTTATACGTTGATTGCACTGGCTGCTGCGTTGTGTTAGTCAAAATGTATGATGAGAAAAGATCGAAAGTCTTGTCTATAAGCAGGTATATTCAACTCCACATTCGCCTTAATTGAACCCAATTGATCCGGTTTGAGCAATTCTAAAAGGAAATTTGAAACGCCATAGACTGTTGACCGAAGAAAAGTGACTGATTCAGTAGAATGGCTCAGGAGGCATGTGATAATATCTACCATGCTCCTTGTACATAGTAAAGATTAAAAAAAAACCACAATAAACAAAAGTTCAGACCTTTGCGGAAGCACAAAATATGACACAAAATTGAGGGGAAAAGGGCAAAAGACACAAGGGATTACTTGGTTTTTTGTATTCGTAAACAAAAGAACTTTATTTCAAACTAAACGTGTATTCCCTTGTATAATTCTCACGATAAAAAAGTTATTGGTCACTTTCTAGCTATATAAACACTCTGTTTTCTTCTGGTTCATTTTCTTGAAAAAAAAATGTCTACTATTTACAGTAACCTTAAAAGTTCCTCTACTGAATTGACAACCTCAAACATTCAATGCACTCGTTTTTACAGCTTTGAGCACCAAAGTGTCACCAAACAATTAAAAAAACTAAATAGGTCATTCAAAAGAGTCCCTAAAAGCATGTCTATGCCTATTATAGAGACAGTTAAGGAAACCCCACAAATTTCGCCAATTGGTGCCGATTTTCCTTATGCATCAGTCACATTACATCTCTCAAACAGATATCCTCAAACAAGGCCTTGTCTTGACATTCATTTAGCTCAAAACGTGCGCATCATGTAACAGCAAATATGATAAATTGCTCAAATATAACTATATACATTTGTTTATCACTCACTAACGCCTTAAATTATATTAGCTTCGTATGGCGTTGCCTCCAAGAGTAGCCATATTGTCTAATTGGTCTTTGATTTATAGCCTCGACCAGCATGGGGCTAGTCAAAGCACATTATACCAGCAATGTAAACAGAATTCTGGACCTTGCTTGCTTGTTATACAAGACAGCCAATTTGAGGTAATTCTTTTTGTTTATAGACCTACTTGTATACACTCAAATTTTAACTTTAATAAAGACTTTTGGTGCTTACTTGACAGAATCGTTTCATAATGATACTGGGTATTATGGCACTGGTGAATGGTAATTTTTTACATCTCTTTCCATACCAGACACTAAATCTTTGCACCCAAAGCTTTTTGTGGAAATTGGATAGTCAAACGGAGAAGGCTAACGTTTATCCATGGACAATGAAAAACGACTATTTAGTTTATTCTGATAGAAGTTCCCTTGCAGTGGGTGGTAGTAGATTTGGTTTATGGATTGATTCGGACTTAGCTCATGGCTACACAGAGCCAAGTGAAACTTTCGATAACCCTCCTCTTACATTAAAAAACTCCTTCGAGTGTATTGGTTTAGAGATTTGGGGTTTTCAATACTAATGGTCCTTTATTGGTATTCGAGCATAATATCAGTCATGTATAATTGTGATTCTTCGGCTGATAGTTTACGACGAATGGAGGCGTTACTGTATATATATGGATTATTAAATAAAAGCTTGGTTTTCTTAATTCCTAGCGACTCTTTTTCATTTTTGCGTTTGTTTTCGCTTGTTGTATTGTCTTCCGTAAGCTCTTGTACAATGCTTTCCCAAATCTCTGTCCATGGTTTGGTTTTGCGTACTGTATAAAAAACCGGTTCCTCCACTTCCTCCTTATATTCTTCGGATATTATGTTCCAGGCATCCAAAAGGGGAATGGTTTTACGTGCAATGCATAATACAACTTTTTCTTCATCATCGTCTAATGTGTTCTTAGCGCAATCTTCAGCATTATGATGAGGCGTAAAATAGTTTGTGATTTGATTTTTCTCTTTAGTGATCTTGTTGTTCTTTCTAGGCCTTATCAATTTGTCTGTGGTTTTTTTCTTTTCTTCAGGTACTGTGATATTGTTCCTGTAGCTTGTTTCATTTGTATGAGGCTTGTTGGCTGCTAAGAGGGCCGGTTTCACTAGAGTAAGGTCGGTGGGTGATATAAATGCTGCATGGGGATTTGCAACTGAGCTTATATGTTGTGTTTGTATGCGTTGTTTTCTTTTGTTGATGAAAGATTCGATTGAAGAC
Organism: Sporodiniella umbellata; assembly: GCA_025677835.1. Taxonomy (NCBI): domain Eukaryota; kingdom Fungi; phylum Mucoromycota; class Mucoromycetes; order Mucorales; family Rhizopodaceae; genus Sporodiniella; species Sporodiniella umbellata. The sequence goes on from JAIXMR010000030.1 coordinate 166,379, forward strand.
ATGCTGTTGAAAGTTTTTTTTTGTTTTTTGTTTTTTTAAAATAAAAGTTAAAACGATTTTTGCTGAAAATCGTAACTATCTCTATTCAGCCAATCAGGTCACAGAATAAAACCACTAAATTTTCATTGTTTGTGATTGAGGTCAGACTACCATATGTCGTCAAAGGCAGGCCGTTGTATACAAAGTCTTTAGAGAAATACGCGTTTTGTATACAAATTTATCATAAAAATTCTTATGTTTGATATATTTTTATTGCTTTTTATTGGATTTTACATGCTAAAGGTCCTTGTTCTAAACAAAAAAAAAAAACCAATATTCTTTAAATAAGTACAATTATTTAAAGTAGGATGCTTCGTGTCAAATTGCTCTGCAACGAAAATGAACAGACAATAGTATTTCTACTCACATAGCTATTTTTAAAGAAACTAAGCGGAAAAAAACATTTGCCGGTTATGTTGTAGGGTGATAGAAAGGACTTATTCTAGTTTCCAAGTAGGTTTTTGATGATATCATTCTTATGAAACAGGTGCCATACCATTGGATACATGCAACATATTCTCAAGCTGTGAGTTCGTCTTTATTCATTTCAAAGAGCACAGGATAGTAGGTTTTAAAAAATAATGCCATCATCATAATACCGTGATAACGAAAAGAGATATACAAGAGGTTTCCATTGCGTCAGAGCCAAAGTCACTCTTCATAGCTAGAAATCAAAAATCAAAAACATAAAGAACGAGCTCTTTGTTGGATATACCTAAGGCAGTATCTTCTTAAAGTTATAGAGTTTGATAGCCTTTAATTTTCTTCGCTGTTTGTAATTCTAATAGTGATACGGAATATTTGAAAAATAACTAAAAACAAACATTGGTGGTCACTGTTGCTTATTCAGCAAAGTACATTTCTCACAAAAAATGAAATGATTCAACTTGACAAAATCATTAGCTAATACACAAAATAGAACATCCCTTTCGATTTATTAAATGGACAAAAATACAACAACGGCTTACATATCAACTTAAATAACATATACTTTGGTTTCCTTCGCAAACATAAAAGAGAAAAAACAAATACAGCCATTACCTTGCACAAGAGGCCAAGTTTGTAGTAACTGATGGTCTTTAGCACTCCGCATGCCTAGGCTTGGCATTAAATCGAACTGTTTGTCGAAGATATGCATCGTTCAAATTTGCAGATCCGCAAAAGAAACATTTCAAATAAATAGTGTTTCAGCTAACTTAGCAGTATTCTGCCTTACACTTCTTGAAATTTTCAAATCCCCCATTTTCTGAGGCCCTATACTTTGTTTTTAGGTTTCTATCGCTAACTGTTACCAAGCGATATGTATATACAAAAGTCCTAGTAGCGATAGTGTATATAACTAGAGTTAAACACGAAAGCTTGAGGAGATGGTGTCGCGTTTAGCTACTCGCTCAGAGTACTTTGGTCTCGAAAGAAAAATTGGCAAAATGCGCCGAGATTTCTCAAGCGTTTGAACTCAGTTGTACAACAAAAGATCATGCTTTCGTATAAAGAGTATTCTCTTTACTTTTGTTCATTAATAAGTAATAAAATATACCAAAGTCAAAAAAGAAATGGAACTAGAAAGTAATCCGGAAGAAAGCATACCCTTACTGCCTGAAGTGCAGCCCAATGTTTCTTTACAAAGGAAGCCATCGATCTGGCAGATCATTGTTCCTGTGTTTTTTATTGCCTTTTCTTTTACGTATGTAAAGAACATTTTTCGAAGGTACCCAGAAAATAACTTTTCATTATTTAGGGCAAGTATGGCGCCCAAAGTAGAAGCTTTATCTCTTATTTTCTGTTACAAGTAAAAAAAGAAAATAGCTTAGACAAAAGGCATTTTTGTTCACGTACTTAAATGTTTTATAGATATTATTTGGCAAAAGAAGATACTATTGAGATACCTTGGGATAATTGCAACATACCTGCCGTACAATCCTTAGTATCAGAAGCAACATCCCTCATAGTATTTCTGTCTTATGGATCAAGTAAGCTTACTATCAAAACTTGCCCTTGAAGGGTCCTTGATTCTTTTTTACTTTCATTTTTACTAATACATAGCCATAGCAATGCTTTTAGCAAGTACTTATGGTAGCTTATCTGACCGCAAAGGTAGACGGCCAGTGCTAGTAACGTCTTTAATTGGGTCCATCTTTCCATACGTTGCTTTGATTCTGACTCTTCGTTACTTCTCAGTATTCGATGTCTATTTAATATTTATTTCTAATATCATTCGAGGTTTAATGGCTGGGGAATCTGTCTTGGTCGCCACAGCTAACGCTTACCTAACCGATTGTACTACACCGGCCAATAGGTAAGGAACTTTTTTTCAAGCTGTTGGCCTGTTTTCCAATCCTCATTTTCCTATATAGAACTCTCGCCTTTAGCTATTTTTCTGCAGTACTTTTCTTGGGCTCTGCAACCGGTAAACATGAATGGAGTGACAAGATTTAAATGTGTTTTAACATAAGCGTTTTAGGTCCAGTATTCGGTTCTTTCATTATCAAAAAAACAGATTCAATTTTCTGCCTTTTTTATATAATAATTGCAATCCAGATAGCTCTTGTGATGTATACTGCCTTATTTTTGACAGAGTCCAATGTTGACCGAAAGAACAAAGTTGTAACGAAGTTAACGTTTTTGCAAAATATCAACGTGTTTTCTGCTTTCTCCGTTTTCTTTCGTACTCCTCTAAAACATGCAAATCGTTGGACTTTGCCTGTTCTTACTTTGGTTCAAGTAATGCTGACAATGGTTGCTTTACCTCCAGTTCTCTTGTATGCTATGTTAAAATTCAATTGGACAGCCTATGAGGGTGGCTTTTTTATCAGTGCCACGTCTGTAATGAATGTTGTTACTATGTTGATTGTTCTTCCTGTGCTTACAAAATTTTTTCACAAAATAATACCCATCTCCAACAAAGCTGGTTCGACAGAAGACCTTCAAAAAGCTTCATGCCCTGTAGAGGCTGAAAAAATCGAATTGAAATACGACCCTAGCCACTCTATACAAGTAAACGTTGCAGTTATCCGGACAGGCTTGCTACTGAAGACAGCATCTTTCATAGCCCTAGGCTTAGTGACCACCTCAGGCGGGTATTTGATTGCTGGAGCAGCAGAAGGCTTAGGCTCCTTGTGTCCACCTTCAATACAATCTTTAATGACTACTTTGGTAGACCCTTCGCATACAGGAGAACTTTGGGGGGCTTTGGCAACGCTTGAGGCTCTTGCAGGTAAAAAAAAACAAAACCTTGTAGGTATAGCTTGGGTGGGTTGCTGACTTCGTTTCTTTTGAACAGTTGTTGTGTCCCAATTTCTATTTAATTATATATACAGCGCTACTGTCAATACTATGCCTGCTTTTGTCTTCTTTTGCTGCGCTGGTATAGTTGGAGTCTCTGCCATTTTTACTTTTTTTATTCGCCCTGCAGAAAAGGTGCCTGACCAAGAGGCTTAGCTTCATGTGTTTTTATTTCAAACTTTATATCAGTATACCCTTAAAAATAAATACATGAACTGTCACAACTCTTGAAATCGCTTTTCAAAGAGAAAACAAAAGCATCTTAAAACCCTCTTTTTTTTATTTTTTTGGTTTTGATATTATATATTTACAATCTAGTTTATTTTCTACGAAATACTAGTGCAGCACCGTCTCTTCCGCTGCTTGTGTTTCTAATAGCGTCTTTTCTTACTACGCTTTTTCGATGTAATTTATCTTGTCTAATATTGATCAAAGCCTTATTCTTTTTTTCTGCTCGTGGGCGTTGGTTGATCACTTTGACAGTGTATTCGCCCACTCGTCTTGAGTTGACCTTTCTCTTTTTATTAGCCTGTCTTTCTTCTTCCTCTAACATTTTTTCAAAGTCTTCAGCTGTAATATGCTTTCGTTTGTTCGTTTCTTCTTTTTCTTCGGCAATGGCTTGAGCCAGTAAATCTTCAGGCAAAATTTCCGTTTCTTCCTCCTCCTCCTCCTCCTCCTCCTCCTCTTCCTCTTCCTCTTCCTCCTCTTCTTCTACATGTTTCTTGTCTTCTTCAATCTTTTTTTCTTTCAGTTTTTTTTCTTTACTTTCTTTTTTTTGTTCCTTTAATTGCTGATCTCTCTTTCTACGCTTTTCTTTTTCAGCAGCAGCTTTTCTTTGAACAGAAAAATTAAACAAAATCAGCCTTTTGTAAATCGATTGTCGAATCAACTTACTTGGATGCCGCTTCCTTTTCAGCAAGGTTCTTTGTCATTTGAGTTTCCTTTGCTTTTGAAGCTGAGATGGATTCAGGAGCCTCATCGTCGTCAGATTCGCTCAGTTCTGCCACAGCTGCCTTTTTAATAATCGGCTCGGGCACAACAATTTCTTCATCCTCTCCAAATAAGATTTTTCCCATTTTCTCTTTTAAAAGAACAAAACATAGACAAGGCTCGTACAGCATTTGAGAGGTTATAAATGTGGCTTATGTGTGACACATTATCCTTTAATCGATGAATGTCCACACGTAAGTATGTTAGGACCAAGCTAGTTATGGACTGTATTTCGGAAGCTCCTTAGCTAAATCATTTAGTTGTAACAGCACTGTTTTTAACGCGCCTCTTCCATATCTGACAGAATTTGGTAAGTAAAACAAAACAAAAAAGCATCACACTACAGTACGTATCTTTGTGATGAAAGATCTCATCGTTTACTATATGTATGAATATGTTCTTTCTATATTTTTTCAAGTACCAGAGGGACTATGAGGGTTCACATTATATCAAGGAAGTAATGGTTTGGTTTTGCTGACCAAAGGCGGTTTTAAACGCCGACATATGGATTTTTCTGTTCATTTCCTTTTACTCTTTTTTTTTCTTATATTTCAGTAAACACTTTCAATGTCGGCAAATCCACCTAACACAGTAGAAAATGCGTCTCCAGATATCGACAAAATGCTTGTCTCTTATCTTCAAAAAAGAGGTTTCCGCTCAACCGAAGCTATTTTTTTGCGCGAACTAAGAGGTGAAAATGTTTCGCTTCAAAACACCAACGACATTAGACCAGAACCAACACAGCAGCAACAGCAGCCTGAAGCCGCGCCAGCGCAATTGATAGCAAATGCCAATGAGGAAGAAGAAGAAGACGAGGAAGATGACGAAGAAGATCCGGACATGTATGGAGTGAGTTACAATAGTCTAAGAGAGTGGATTGAAAATTCACTTGATTGGTACAAGGTAAATAGCTGAATTTCTTTCAAAACGGTTTTTGTTTTTCTCTTGAATGCCCCTTTTTTTTTAAAAATCAAGTAAATATATATACTAGCCTGAATTACGTTCTGTATTATTCCCCATCTTTGTTCATTCTTATCTTGATCTTGTCAGTAAAAACTTACCCGAGAAAGGTAAATAGGAATCAGTACCGCGTTTTAAATACTAAGTGTGTAAGTACTATATAGCTCAAGAGTTTATGAAACTCTATAGAACTGACCATGTTGAAATACATACACCTGACTTAAATGCGCTTGCGGCTATCACTGAAGTACACCATATTCGTGAAAATCAGATAGCGCAGATGTATCGTAGCAACAAGTATAACCTGAGGATGTCCGGAGTACCCTTCGAACTTTTTTTGAATTATTTGCAAGATAATCGATTCATGCTATTATTGAGAATTGTTAACCAGTATTTAAATATTCAAGGTAAGAGTGTCTAAAAGCTCCAAAATAAATACGTACATAAACCCAGTATTGACACCTTTCAAGTGGTTCATGGTAAACTACTGAAATCCGCTGGCGGATTGGAGTTAGATGATGATGTGATTGGTATTACGGGTCATCAAACACAACAAATTGAAGAGTTCAATCGACAGCGTATACAGTTAGGGCTACCTCAGTTGGAACCAACATTTAAAGAAGAAGTAGAGCAGGCTATTAAAGATGAAGAGGCCAACGCCCAAAAAGGAAGAGATCCTGAGGAGAATGCATCGTTACTTGAAATATTTAAGAAAGAAATCCAAGAATATACAATTGATGGTCCCTCTCCTCATGATATACCACTCCCACTTTAGTAAGGCTTAATTATTGTATTATTATTCTCATTTATTGATTTGCAATGTATATCAATAGCAGAGGAACCGATATTCAAGCTGAAATTGAACATTTGAGAGATGTGAGCCACCGATTGCCTCTTAACGACGGCTCCTTACCTAGTATATGCTGCCACACATTTCACAACACATATGACAGGTAAGGAGACAAGATAACATGCTGCAATTATATTTCTATATGAATAACGTTAAACATTTTGTAGCTTAAATTGCTTGATAACCACGAAAGATGCGACGCTGACAGCTGGAGGGTTTTCAGAATCTTACATTAAAATATGGAGTCTTAAGGGTGAAAAGTTAAGATCGCTTAGAAACACAATTAACCCAGCCCATGTAAACGATTGTAAATATAGAGCAAGCAGAGCTCAGGATTGTTTTTGCTAAACGTACTCATATTTTAACAGACCAGGATTTAAACAGACAAAAAGAGAGGCACGGATCAGAATACAAAAAGCTCATCGGTCATTCTGGTGCGGTCTACGGGCTTAGCTTTAGTCCCGACAATAAGTACTTGGCATCTTGTTCTGAAGATAAAACTGTCCGACTTTGGAGCACACAGACCTACTCAAACTTAGTTGTATACAAAGGACACAGTAGCCCTATCTGGGATGTCGATTTTGGGCCTTTTGGGTTTTACTTTGCGACAGCCTCCCATGACAGAACCGCACGACTGTGGAGCTGTGACCATATTGGACCATTGAGAATATTTACTGGTCACCTGTCAGATGTAGACGTAAGGAGCCTTTACTATATCTTAAATAATCTACTCGCTTTCTGTACATATTTATGATTTTTGCTGTTATTTAGACTGTCAGGTTCCATCCTAACTCAAAGTACCTTATAACAGGCTCAAGCGATCGTACCTGTCGTTTGTGGGACGCCCATAGCGGACAATGTGTTCGTGTATTTACAGGCCATACAGGGGCAGTCAAAACTGTTGCAATCTCGCCTAACGGTCAATATATGGCATCTTCAGGAGAGGACAGGACAGTTATTTTATGGGATTTAAAGAGTGGCAGAAAGATAAAGAAGATGACGGGTCACACAAATTTTGTGTACTCTCTTCAATTTAGTGCAGATAGCAGTGTGCTTGTGTCAGGCGGAGCAGATTGTACAGTGCGTGTATGGAGTGTAAATACTGATGAGTGTGATATTATGGAAGTTGAGTCCAAACGAAGAAAAGCAGAAGATGGTAGACGTGTTTATGAAAGGTAAAATATACGTAATTTCACTGTTTTTATAACATGTGTGCCATTTATAGTCAAGATCATCTTGGCGTATTTCCTACAAAGCAAACACCCATATACAACATTCAATTCACCGATAGGAATTTATGTCTAGCTGCAGGTGCTTTTACATTGCAAAAATCCAACGAAAATTAGAATACCAAAAAGGAAAATTTATTCATTTTTTATATGTGAAGAAAGGGGGTGAATTTTTGTGTTACTATACATCATCATGCGCCTCTAAAATAATCATCATGTTGAAATAAAAAAGCAAAAACAGAAAAAAACACAACCTTGGGTTTTAAGCTGAGAAAATATCTTTGCTTAGTTCTTCTCTACTTTGGTTGAAGTAAGTATCTTCATGTTGAGAAAAAAATCTAGACAAATTGAACCATTTTCTTTTTGGTGGCAAGTAGCCTAAGCTAATGACCGAGTTGTAATCTGGGGATAGTTTGTTTATTTTTGAATGTCTGTCAGTTCTTACAGGCTGACTAAAGAATGTTTTCCTGTTTTTATGTAACAACCGTTTAAAATCGTTCCCTTCTTCTTTTGATTGATAATCTAACATATAGCTGCGAAATTTTCCAAAAGCCGGTAGGGTGGATTTTGTGATATTGAGAACGGAAGGAAAAGGTGATGAGAAATAAACAGGTCTAAAAGACTTGTGGGCTTTTAAGAGTAACGTTGTACTCCGACAGTCAAAAATCGGCATTTTATTTGCATTCGTCTCAAACAATAAACTTTTTTATTTTACTTTACTGTTTTGAATCTATCATCGACAATGCTTCAACAACAATCGCATTCTAACCCTTTAAAACCAAGAAGTCAACTGTTTACCTGTCTAGCGTGTCAGGTCGCTTTCCAAACAAGCGAAAAGCAGCGTACCCATTATCGCTCGGAGTAAAATCAATAAAAAATTGCTGCGGTACATGCTAAATTGATGACATTAGTTGGCACAAGTATAACTTGAAAAGAAAAATCGCACAGCTGTCCCCTATCAGTGCCGAACAGTTTGCCCAAAAAGTTTTAGGTTTGCTGAACGGCGTAGTGAAAACAACAAAAAAACTAACAAGCTTCGTTAGCTCAACAAACTAAAGGAAGAGAGGAAGAAGAAAAGCAAGGCATTGTTTACGATTGCACCATATGCAGGTAACGTTATAAATTCTCGGTTGGCAGTACTGAAACATTTCTTAGAAAATCTTATTCTTCTGAAAACGGCTTCACTAATCATGTATTGTCTAAGAAGCATAAGGATACAGAAGCGTTAATGGGTAAGGAGCACTTGGCCTCACCTACTATTCAGCCCCATCATCAGAAAATGAGTCTTCTTTCTGATCTTGACGATACCGATAACGAGTCTGTACTTTCGTTTGTAACGGACGCTGACCGAGTGATTGATACGTGTCTTTTCTGTGGATTACACAGTGGCGATTTTGAATCTAACCTAGACCATATGAAAATCTACCATGGTTTCTTTTTGCCTGATATTGAATATTTAGAAGACCCAAAAGGACTTGTAACATATTTATCAGAAAAGATTGTCAACGATTTTACATGCCTTTACTGTAATGGAAGAGGGAAAGAATGGAAGTCCCTATTTGCTGTTCGCAAACATATGGTAACCCAGATTAAATTCGACTACATACTAATTTATTTAAGCTCGACAAAGGCCACTGTAAAATGGCTTACGATGAATCCGAAGACCCTGAAGATCTACTGAAGTTCTATGATTTTATGCCTTTAGGCGAAGGCGTTACCACACACACTGATGATAAAAACGATTTGATTTTAGAGGATGGCACAAAACTAGGAAACCGGCAATTCATGAGATATTATAGACAACGCACTAGAAGGCTATCCTCTTCGTCGTCAACGGCCGAGATTTCTGAGCAACCCACAATAGAGCCTCGCAACCGAAAAGAGCGTCGTCAAATAACTTACGGAACAGGAGACGCTACTTCCGTTAATAACGCTTCGCACAAAGCCCAAGAGCATACATATAGACAAAAAGACTTTACTACCTCACGTATCAATAATTTGGTGTCTACAAGTCGTTTCCGAACCGTAATTTAGACCTGTTCAGTCCTTTTTTTTTATGATCAATTGGCGTTCTATTCGTTAGCCGTTTTATTTTAGTGCTATCTATTATAGAAACACTTTTAGTTATCGCTTTAGACTAGACAATAGAAAAAAAATAAAGGGGCTTTAAACGGGCCGTTTGTATAAGATTTTGGATGCCTTTCCTTTATAAGCAAACATCACACCTATTATTTAAAAGGCTGAATAGAGAACACAAATTTAGGGATCGGTAAATACAGACCATATAAATTCGATACAGCCAGATCTTACACTTCCAGTACGATATACAACACGCAAGTACAATTTAGACTTGTATTACATACATAAATTCCTTTATTTTCTAAGGAAAAAAAACAAATTTTGTTATTTCTTCACTAGATTTAACAGAGTGGATTTGGCTTGATATAAGCTCAATGTAAAAACTGCTTTTCCGAAGTCACTTTTTTGCAAGTATTGCAGCGTATATTTATTCCTAAAAAGGGCACTATTTTGAATATTTGCGAGCCTCTGACATGCCTTTTTCCACGATACTGTATATTTTTTTATAACTTGAATCATCAGAAATAAATGAATATTAGTAAAGCAAAGATCAAAAGTCATCTTATGTTACCATTATAAATATCTAAATCATGCATATCTTAGTGATATCACGAGATTTTTTGTATATCTCTCCAGTTTGTTGTGCTTAAATGAATGCTGATTTAGCAACGAGTAGGTCGTATAAAGTAAACGTCATTCTTTAAATAAGAAAATCGAGTTGTTCTCTAAAAGCATAAAGGTCCTTTTTGATAAGTTTTAGTAGCATCATTGAGGATGATTCAGTATCTGTATTTTTTGGCGCATCGCTTTTTTAACAAAAATGCGGCTCAAACGAAAACCGTGCTGTTGAATTTCAATCCACAGTCTCTTCATTAAAGTAGCCAGAGTTCGTTTATGAATCAATAAGTTTCAGAAAACTAAGGCAATGAAATTAAGCCGAAAGTAGCAAGTTTTTATGTGCTTTTGTTTTGATCAAATTTGGATAATTGATATAAAATGTATAAAGCATATGACATATACGGAAAACTACGTTTCTATATATAGGCAGCACTAAAGTTGTCTTTAAAATCAGAATATCGAAGAAATAATTATACGTGACAACTGAGCTGATCTACAATTGACTACTTTCGAGTAGAACACGCCTATGACACAGCTGTTGCTTTATTATTAGGAAAACCTATCTTGAGTGACTGAAACCTAGAGCATTTTTTGCGATTACAATATAAAAGAATCTTGTGTAATTGTTGCAAAATCGAGGTTGGTTTAGGATGTAAAAACCATGTCCTTTTTTTTTTGGTCTGTCTGACACTATTATCACCAAAACAATATGCTGATATAAAATAAAGCTCCGTCGTGTTTTGTTCGCTTTAGTTCTCAAAAAGTTTTCTTTTTTTTTTTTTTTCGTGTTGCCCCTTTATTCTTTTTCTGTCAATATATAAAATGAGAGATAACTTTCTTCTAAGCGACGAAATTCTAAAACTACAAGAGAAAGAAGGCTATTACATTCCTAATGAAATTGATCTAAGAGGAAAAAGCGATCAGGACATTTCAAGATACTTGAATGGTATATATACCAAACCACAGCGTTCATAACCAACAACTATACGATCTAGAAATCACGGACAGTGTTGAAGTGTCTTCTGAAAATATAGCAGATCTTGTCGTTTTTGACAAAATTCGAAGTTTTTTGAAGTAAAAGTATTTACAACTGTCCTTGAGCTCTTTCCTTTAACACAAAACAACATAGATACTTTGCTTATATTCAACCTCGTTGGCTGGCCAGATTATTTGATATTGTTTTGTCTGGTACATCAGAATTTGACTTACTATACATATTGAGCAGCAAACTAATTATAAATGAGCGCAGCATTCAGAATTGAAATAAAATCTACCTCTGACGATTTAGAGAAAGACGAAAGAGAATCATTCAGCAACCATCGCCATTACCTTGAGCTTTATGGGTATCTGATTCATTGGTTCTTAAACTCAGCCGAAGAGAACGCAACGATATCAAAGACAGCTAAAAAGTCCAAAAGCGATCAAAACGACCTCAAAACCTTTGATTGGAGCAATCAAAAACTAAAAGCGTTTGATACTGCTAGTTGGCTACTTGATCTAAAGTTAGGAAAACTATGGACTGTTGCACCGGAACGAACTACATTTATCACTCTATTCACCAAACCTGCGTATCAGCTATTTGAAAATCCAGTAAGCGCAAAGTCTAGCAGAGTAAAGGAGCGCGTCTTTCGTATATTGGGACTGTGTGTGAAATTTTATGAGCATTCTTTTGGTAGGAATATCAGTGTTTTTTTTTTTGTGTTTGTTTAGCCAACTTTATTGTTAGTTGCTCAGACAACTATGATGCAAAACCTCCAGTATTGGGAGCACTCAGCAGAGCCTATGGCAGAATTCCTGTTTTATCTTGTAGACAAGCTAAACTATACACAACTGGCGGACGAAATATTGCGTGATATTAGTAGTCGCGAGTTTAAAGACGCAGGTGCAAAAGAGGTTAAAGACTCTCCTAACCCAAAAACATTTTCAATTTTTCTGACGAAGCTTGCGGACCTCTCGCCCAAAATCATCTCAAAAAACATTTCCTTACTCATACATCAACTAGATAGCGAGGTAAAAAGCCATACGGGTTAAAAAAAAAAAAAAGAAAACTTGCTTAGATTTGTTCGTTTTCTTTAGTCTTATTTGATGAGGTCCACTATCATTGACATTCTAGGATTTATGATTGAGGACTTGTCGAAATCAATGGAAGAAAATCCAAATCAAATGGAGCAAATCAACGGGTTTTTTGATATTTTGGAAGAGCGCATGTTGGACAACATCTCTTATTGTAGACAAAGGGTTGTACAAGTTTACCTACGTTTATTTGAGTAAGTTTTATCGAAAAAGCGAAGAAAAGGGATTAGAAACTAACCATACTTCAGCTTGAAAACGAAGTTTCCTAAAAGAAGACAAGCAGCGGCTGCTTTATGTATTCGGCACTTACAAGACAAAAGTAGCACTGTCCGAAAAAACGTGATAAAGCTTTTATGCAAGCTAATCTCTACCCATCCTTACAGTGTGTATGGTGGAGAGTTGGATCTGGATGATTGGAAGAAGAAGCTCCATACATTAGTTACTGAGATTGAGGCAAGCTAGAGCGTTTCCTTTTATTAACAATTGTTAACAGCGGTTTATTTAGAATGTCACCACTGAAAATGTCACAGCGCCTTTTACGACGATGCAGCTTCAAAATGTAGAGACTGAAAACTCGATAGCTAGCGAGCTTGCTGTTTCAGAAGATAGTGAAAAAATTAGTCAAAAACAACAAGCAAACGAAGACGTTACAATGTCTGAAGCTTTCCCTGAAAAAAGCTCACCTCGAGAAAAGATTGCAGAAGAGCTATCTGCTCAAACAACAGCAAATACCCCAAAAATAGTGGTATCTGCAGAAAAATTGCAGCAGTTACTCTTAATGAGGGCTTTTCATGAAGATGCAATTTATTTTATCGGCCAGATTCACACTTGTATTCCTATTGTTACTCAACTATTGTCTTCCAAGACTAAGGCTGAAGTTTTAGAATCAATGAACTTTCTTGTTACAGCATACAACTACCAGATCAAAAGTGCTCTAGATGGCATCCGCAAAATGCTTCATTTGATTTGGACAAAAGATACAAGCGATGAAGGGAAAGGAATTAAGATGAAACTCTTGTCGTGTTATGAGTCGCTGTATTTAGAAATAGATAGAGGCCATTCAAGAAGAGATAACGTTAGCCGTATTGCTAAAAACTTAATTCAGTTAACTTTTGATACAAATCTGGCCGAATTAACTTCACTTGAACAGCTACTTAAAACTATCATGCTTGAAGATAGCAGCAAGATACCTGACGATATTATAGAAAAATTATGGTCTGTTTATGGATTTACAAAGGGAAAAATTCAAAAGGCTCAAAGACGAGGTGCGATTGTAATTTTAGGGATGCTGGCACAAGCTGATACCTCAATTGTTTCCGAAAAAATCGATTTGATGCTTAAAGTTGGGTTGGGGCCTTTGGGAAAAAATGATCTGGGTTTGGCGAGATATACCTGCATAGCTCTACAAAGACTACAGGGCGTAAAAAAAAACGAGAAGAGCCGGGGTGTTCAAGTTGGTATTCGCTTTCCTTTAAGACATGCAATCTTCACTCGACTAAAAGATGTAATTGACTCGCCTACTGAAAGCAATGAATGGTAAAAACCACGAAGAAGAAAAAAACAAGTAACACAGTTTTATGTATATAGGTTTAGTTTGGCTGAGCAAGCTATCAACACTATTTATTTACTTTGTGAGCAACCAGAAGTGCTCAGCAAAGAAATCATATTTCAAAAGACCAGTGCAGTATTTGGCGCTAAAGAAACGTCTTCTGAATTCTCAGAAGCATCGACTAATGCGGATTCTATGATACTTGATTATGACGTTAGTCAGTTACAGCAAAATTTACCTTACCCCCAAGTCTCCATTCACCAGTCTCCATATTCTCTGTCTCAACTATTCTTCATGGTAGGACATGTAGCGTTGAAACAAATAGTTCACTTGGAAATTGTGGAATCAGCTTGGAAAAAGAAAAAATCGCAGAAGACAGAGGCAGAAAAGAAAGACGACCAAAACCTTAAAGAGAGCATAGACGATGAGCTTGAACAAGTTGGTGGAACGGCTGAAGACGATATCGGCGATGCAGTTATAAGAATTCGTGAAAAAGAAATCTTATATGGTAGTCAGTCGCTACTCGCAAGATATGGTCCTTTGCTTGTGGAAGTGTGTGCTAGGAATAAGTTATACAATGTAGGAGTGCAATTTTTTTTTTTTTTTTGGTTATTAAGACAGCTGTTTTTAGGATGCAAACTTGCAAGTTACTGCAACTTTAGCGTTAGCTAAATTTATGTGTGTTAGCTCAGAATTTTGCGAAAAACACCTTCAGCTGTTATTTACTATTCTCGAAAAGTCACAAGACGCAACTATCCGAAGCAATATCGTTATTGCATTAGGAGATATGGCGGTCTGCTTCTCAACTTTAATAGACGATAATATCAGCTTTTTATACAACAGGCTTGCAGACCCTGATACACTTGTAAAGAAAAATGCAGTAATGGTGTTGACTCATTTGATATTGAACGGCATGGTCAAGGTTAAAGGACAGATTAGTGAGATGGCCAAATGTCTTGAAGACGGTGATCAGCGTATTGCAGATTTAGCAAAACTATTCTTCACTGAACTTGCATCTAAAGACAACGCAATTTACAACAACCTGCCTGATATTATCAGTAATTTAACAAGTGATAGTGATCAACGGTTGGATGAGGAAGCATTTAGGCGTGTAATGAAATTTTTGTTCAGTTTTGATTTCGTTGAAAAAGAAAAGCAGGCCGAAAACATTGTTGACAAATTATGTCAGCGTTTTATGGCTGCTGGAGATCAAGAGCGCACATGGCGCGATATCGCTTATTGTTTATCTTTATTGCCGTATAAGTCCGATAGATCACTGAAACGTTTGCTGGAAAGCTGGTCAACTTACCAAGACAAACTACATGAAGATTTTGTTCATAAATGCTTTTTAGAAATCCTAACGAAAGCACGTTTGCAAAAAGTACAAAAACCGGAGATAAAGGTGTTGGTAGATGAACTAGACCAAAAGATAGAGAAAATTGTAGGCCCCAAAAAAGAAGCTGAGGCAGCTGAGGTGGAACAAAGTAAAAAAAATGGTAGTACAACAATAGACAAAAGCAAAAAAAATTAACCACTTGTTTTTTCCTAAATAATACAGCTGGAAAAACTTCAAAGAAAGATTCGAGGAAAGCCTCAAAAGACAAAACGGCTTCAAAACAAAAAGAATCTAGCTCTGGAGTTAAACGCCGGAGAAGCCGAAAAATTCAGTATGACGAAGATAGTGAAGAAGAATTGGAAGAATATGTCGCAGAAAACGATGATGACGAAAACGACGACGACGACGACGATGATGATGATGATGATGATGATGAAGACGATGAAGATGATGAAGAAGATGATGGCGAAGATGAAGAGGACCGAGAAAACGATGATGAAGAGGGCGATGGAAATGATGAAAAGGATACTAAGAAGAGCGGGCCATCGGGACATGGCGATATGGACATCAGTGAAGACTCATAAAATATTAAAAGCTACTATAATTTGCATACCCATCAAATGGCACTTTGATATTGTTATCTCTTTTTTGCTTAGAAGAAAAAACAGGGATATGTTGTCATGTACTGATGTGCTACAAAGGTCTATTCTTTTGACTTCTTTTGATACGAAGTGGTTGCACAGCTTTATATTTTTTTGACTTTTTTATGCAGTGTGAGCTTTCAATCACAAAAAGTGTATAGAAATACCCAAGTTAATCTAAATAAGCCGATGTTTGAACTGTGCCCGCAGTCAGCTATTTTTCAACAATACCAAGCGGCAAGAGCTGACATAAGTATTTGAATGATTAAAAAATCAAAAACTTTTTTGTTCTATTTTCTTCCGAAAAAGAAAAAAACACTTGCAATGAAGGTAATCTTCGCATTATATAGCAGCAATGACTGACAGCTTAAATGTGGTCTTTCTAAAGTTGATCAGCAAAACATTAGAAAAAGATGCATCAGGATCTGTCACTTTGCTCCCAGAAGAATTAGAAGACATGTGGCATGTATACAATCTTATATCTAAAGGCGATATGATCAAAGCAACCACTATTCGGTATTAGAGCAACAACTTTGTTTTTGAAAATTAACATTTACATATAGTCGGTTACAGTCTGAAAGCTCAACCGGATCGTCAACAAGTCAAAGAGTACGAATGAATTTAACTATAGCTGTCGAAAGTGTGGAATTCGACCCTATTGTTGGTCTACTACGTATCAACGGAAGGGTTTCTAGCGAAAACCAATACGTCAAGGTACTAAACAATAAGCTCTGACCTATATCAATATAAAGACTAAAGTGCTTTGGCCGCAATAGATGGCTAGTTATCATACTATAGACTTAGAATTAAACCGTAACTTTACTTTATTTAAAGCTGAATGGGATACAATTGCATTGGAGAGAGTAGACGACTCTTGTGACATCACCAAACAAGCCGATGTTGCTGCTATCGTTTGTCAAGAAGGTCTTGCCAATTTCTGTTTTTTGACTCAGCATATGACCATTGTCCGTCAACGTATTGAAACAGCAATCCCCAGAAAAAGAAAGGGATCTGTAACCAATCACGAAAAAGTAGGGCCCGAAATATATGGACGTATTTAACCTTTAATTTGCTTAAATGTACAGGGATTAGAAAAGTTTTATGAGCAAATATACCAAGCCGTTATTAGACATGTGAATTTTGATATCATAAAGGCAGTTATTATCGCTAGCCCAGGGTTTGTAAAGGTATGCTTACTTTTTTTTTTTTTAAAAAAAAAGAACACTGAACTTTTTTTTTCAGGACCAAATATACAACTATATATTTGACCAGGCAGTGGTAAAATTTGTAGGATAGACAATAGAAGTTAACTTTTGGAAATATAGAAAACGGGAAACAAAACAATTATGGAAAACAAATCCAAATTTGTTCAGATTCACTGTTCAAATGGACATAAACACGCTTTGACAGAAATCATGCAGGACCCTTCAATCCAAGCAAGACTAGCAGATACAAAGGCAGCTCGTGAAGTACAAGCGCTGGACAAGTTTTATGAAATGATGAACACTGACCCTGATAGAGCTTTTTATGGCTTCGACCATATTGAAAAGGCAAATGAAATTGGAGCCATTGGAACCTTGCTTGTGACTGACGAGCTATTTCGGTCTGCAGATATTGGAACGCGCAAAAAGTATGTTTCACTAGTGGAACAAGTCCGTGCACAAAATGGAAATGTCTTTGTCTTTTCAAGCATGCACGCTTCAGGGGAACGTAAGATGAACCTTTAAATGTTTTCCAAAAAAAAAAAACTAAACCTCTATTAAATAGAATTAAACCAATTGAGCGGTGTAGCAGCAATTTTGAATTTTCCACTGCCAGATATTGACGAGGATTTCAATTAATAAACGGAGTTCATGCATTTGTTTTTATTGCTTTGGGTATCCTGTTTTCGTTCTTTTTTACAATATTTAAACCATGATATACTCAGTCGTGTAAAAAGAAAAAAAAACGCTTTTCTTGCTACGGCAACTACATTGACACATAAACACTTTTAAAAAAAATAAAACTTTACTGAGCCATTGGATAAAATTTGTATAAATGGCAAAGTTCAATGAAAGTTCCTGAATGTATAATTTAAAACAAACTTTGTTTTATCGGATGTTTAGAACGTCAACCGTACCCCTTTATAGCTGAAAGCAAACTACCTTTAAAAGCTTATTTTAATTTAAACCAATTAACGCACCATTTTAATTCTTTATTGGTGGCGTTCAAAGACTAATAGAGCATTTTTTATTTGAGACTGAAAAAAGAAAGCAAAGTCAATCTGCTGTTCTTTCGAGGGCTCAAAACCCCGCTCAGCTATGTGACAAACTCTTGAAAACTGCTTAATTATTTGAACTTGTTTTTTTTTTTTTTTTTTTTTAACTTTCGTTTTTAGACTATGGCAAGACATCACCCCGATTTAATATTCTGTAGAAAACAACCTGGCATTGCAATTGGCCGCCTGTGTGAAAAATGTGATGGTAAATGCGTTATTTGTGATAGGTAAATAGAAATTTGATTATGTCCCGTTTTTAATCCCTTTCTAATTTGAAAACAGTTACGTTCGTCCAGCAACTCTAGTTCACATTTGTGACGAATGCAACTTTGGTAAGATCAAACACACAAATCAAAACTTCCCATAATAATAATATAAAAAAATGTAGGCTCTTTCCAAGGACGTTGTGTCATTTGTGGTGGATCAGGAGTATCTGATGCATATTACTGCGTTGGGTGCACGCGGCTAGAAAAAGATCGTGAAGGATGTCCGAAGATCATCAATTTGGGATCATCAAAAACAGATCTATTTTATGAGCGGAAAAAATTTGGGTTTAAGAAAAGATAGCATTAAACAATAAACAAGCGTTCGAAGTATATTTATATATGTTTGTTTTTGCTTCAGCAGAACGTTTGTAATTGGGAAAAAAGAAAGTTATTAGACATTTTACGCTACCAATTAGATAGGACCATATACCACAATCGTTTCAGCTGTATCTTTATTGTATATTGCTGGAACACGACATCATAATTTTCCCGAAAACAAAACAGATATACAAAATAGATGTCGTATGTTTGTGCCCAACTTATATTAAGAAATACGGCATTGGTTTTTTACAAGATGAAAGAGGAAAAGACGGCCGTAGTTTTGAAATACAAACATCGTATAATACGCTTAAAAATCACTCTCTTTTAACAGATCAAAAGACAATAAATCAAACTACTTTTGTAAGTAGAACTTGCCCTTTTGATGTTTGCTAATGGAAGTATGTTCGACAACAATGTATATCTTCTTAATCGTCTCAATCAGTCATTTTATAAGTTGGCCTAATTTAATTGTTTTTTAAATCTCAAAGATACCCGTTTAAAAAGCGATTGTGAACTTTAGAAAAAATAGAAAGTATCAAATTTGTGTGATCTTAATATGTGATTTTATTTGTCTATCATTATATGAACTCTATATATATATACTCTTATGCATACAAACCCTGCTAGTCTTAGCAAGTATGTATAAAATTGAAAAAAGAAAAACTAGGCTCGTTAAACCGCTATAAGATAAAGATACGTTACAAGAAAAGCAAAAATAACTTGAATATTGATTTTCTCAAACAGAGAAGGTGAGCTGTTCTCAGTATTATCAATCTCGACATGCTTTGTTGGTGACAGACTATTGACGTGAAATCCGGCAGCCCCCAAATGCGATTCAATCTTTTCAGATTTGATTCCAAGAAATTCCGCGTTATTTAATTCTGCTGTCAGCTGCAGCGCTTCACCGACTGTATAAAAGTCCACTTCAATAAAGCTGGGCTTTTTTGCGTGAACTAGAGTACAATTGTTTGTATGATCGATTAGGAGTTGACCGTTGATTGTTTCTGCTCTATTTCTCATTGGTATCTGGATTTTGAATGCAGCTATATCGATGACACCATACAAGAAGTGGTTCATCACATACATTAAATCGCTAGGATTAACATCCGAGGCAACTCTATCAATATTACAATTAAAGTTCTCTGCTTTGGTATTTTCATATGGCGTTTCAAAAACTCTAGCGAACTGGTACATCAACCTACGAAAAAAGATTTAAGACAGAGTTAAGGGTTTATTCGTATTTTACCATGGATAGTCTACTTCGTTGGGTTTAGAATCTATAAAATTTACAACTCGCTTCCCAGACTGAATCATCTCATGAAGCGTAGGCCAAGGATCCCCTTCTTTGTGTATAAATACGTAAGGCAGAATTGAACTAGCTTCATATGACCGAGCAATGTCAGACGCGTCTATATTGTATAGATTATTCCACATAATAGTTACAACCTCTCTGGTATTACTCTCCAGCCAAAAAGCAATTTGATCCAAGGTGTCTGAAGCGGGTCCAGCGTCAAGTACTTCACAGAAAGAATGACATAAATGTACAGAGGAGTCTCTTGCGGAGAAAACAGCCGATAATTTAATTCCTCGAACACCGTCGTCTAGTTGTTTAAGGACGGATATTTCCTGTGTAGCAGCAAGATTTGGCGATACAGCATAGGAGTCGTGAGTAACCAGATGCGTTATATTACTATAAGGCCAGTTACAAAGATGCGATCCACCATTGCATTCAGCGTTTACGACAACTGAAAGCAGAGAAATAGTGATACATAAAAACCAAAAAACATCTACAACAGATAGTTCCATTAAAAGTAAACGTTTGAATTAAAAGAGTAGAAAACACTTGAATCGTTAAATTTTTTGGACATATTTTATAAAACATGCCATGAGAGGCTTTTTTTTTAAAAAAAAAAAAAAAGAAAAAAAAGATCGCTTTGTTAAGATTGATGTATTATTGTATATAATATAGTGAGAGTAAAATTATCTACGACCACTCAAAAATCCCCCGATTCCAGATGAGACAGCCCGCCCTAACAGATTAGTTGCGCCGCTGCTCAAAGATCCTAAAGCGGATTGTGTAGCTACTGAAGTTGCCCACTTTCGTTTGGCATCTTTATCGCATTGAGTGTATCCGTACATATTTGCAACATTCATAACGATTGCTACAACCACTATAACTAACCATGAAGCTTTGAAAGTAAGTATACATGAAATCGCGAGCAGTACCCATATGGCAGGGGTAGCGTACAGGACGGTCCAGAATAAACGTGAATCAGCACTGTTGGGTTGACGGTTCGGCTATCAGTGAACATTTTTAAGTACGATGGTATTGAAATAAGTGCTGATCTTACATGTGCGCTTTCAAATACCCACTTATTTGAACCATCAGTCTGGATTTCGTTCCACCAGCGTAGACCAACTAATAATCTTCCGGATATATTCTTTACAGTCCAAAAATCGAAAGCCAGCAAGAGTATGGTTACAACAAATATCAGTGTAAAGTTATCAGAAAACAGCGTTCCTAATAAATAAGTAAGGATGGCACCTAGACGAAATGCTAAGAAAAAGAAGGCAGCTATTGGGTGACTAAAAGTATAGAGTTAATTTTTATTTTGTGAAAGTGAACAAAATAAAAACCCATCGTGACAAAATCAAAGATTTTTCTTTAATGTACCTGGATTGCTCAAAGTAATCACGTATAGCATTATTGTTTCTGTTTCTGTTATCTACGTTTCCAGACATGCCTGCTTCTACATCTTCCACAATGAAACTATCGTTTTGATTTGCTGAATTCGTTCTATTTTCGTTAACCTATAAATTTCGGCTTAAAATTAGTTGAACAGATCTATTGTCTATGGTGAGCAAAGTACCATAGTTAAAATTGAACAAAGTGGAAAATTAAGGTGGGTTTTTAGAAAATAAAGCCCGAGTTGGCTTCAACTTTCAATGAATTGTACCTCAGAATATCGCTGTGACATCACTTTTTTTAATTTTACTTGAATATAAGCGATAGGAACCGTGTTCAGTAACTATATAATACAGAGATAGAATATTAGTCTTTGTACTATTACTGATTTACTGGTTTGTTTTACTAATCGATTTGGGTAGCAAACGCTTCCTCTGGCAAATAATTACTTGGCGTAACAAATGTCGCTACTTTAATATACCTTTCAGCATAAACGTACCTTTAAGCTTTTTTTGTCAATTTTCTTTCAAAGGGAAAAACTCAAAAAATGGATGCAGAGACAGCTCGTAAAAACTGGGAATTAGAAAACAGCATTGTTACAGTAGATCCTGAAGAAGACAAAATTTACTTTTACGATGCCGATGAAGACAAACAAGCTGTGGCCAAAAAGCCTTGGCTAGCAGAGTAAAATACAGTTAAACCCTTTCAATATTATTGTTATTAATGGCTGCTTTTTTTTTGTTGATACAGCCCTAATTACTTCAAGAAGGTTAAAATTTCGGCGACGGCATTGGTTAAAATGGTACGTCTTTTGAACTGCTCATAGCTATATTAAGTCCTCCTTGATGTTTCAAGGTTATGCATGCTCGATCAGGAGGAAACATTGAAATCATGGGTTTAATGCAAGGAAAGATCAATGGAGATACCATGTATGTTATGGACAGTTTTGCACTTCCAGTTGAAGGAACTGAAACCAGAGTAAATGCTCAGAATGAAGCTTATGAATATATGGTATCATACATAGAAAAGTCAAAAGAGGTAACGCGAAAAACGATTTTGTAAATAGATTGGCTTTTTTATTTTTTTTTCAAATCTATAAGGTAGGAAGGCTAGAAAATGTTTTAGGGTGGTATCATTCACACCCAGGGTATGGATGTTGGTTGTCTGGAATTGATGTCAGCACACAAAGACTGAACCAACAATACCAGGAACCATTTGTGGCTGTTGTGGTAAATAATCAAACGCCACTTGTAAAATAGAACACTTACCGCTGTTTCCAGATTGATCCTAGTCGTACTATATCGGCAGGAAAAGTGGAGATTGGCGCATTTAGAACATACCAACATGTACCTAAAGAAGAGAAAGTAAGGAAATAAAGTTCAATGGCCATAAAGATTATGACTAAACTATTTGAGTAGAATTCCAAAGTCCCAAATGAAGGGTTGCCAGAATATCAGAGTATACCTCTTGATAAGATAGAAGATTTTGGTGTACATGCTAAATCGTAAAGGCCTAAATTTAGCAGACACTTTTTTTTTTTTTTTGTATATTAGCTCACCTTTGTATCATTAGATATTACTCTCTTGAAGTATCTCATTTTAAATCGAAACTTGATGAAAAATTACTAGAGGTGCTTTGGAATAAATACTGGGTTAATACCTTGTCGCAATCGCCACTTTTGACGGTACATCTACTAAAAAAAAAAAAAAAAAAAAAAAAAAAAAGACTTATACGATTGTGCCTAAAATATAGAACCGAGACTATGCCACAAAGCAAATGACTGACCTAGCTCAAAAATTAAAACAAACAAACGAAAGTATGAGAGGCAGAATAGGCGGTTATCATGGAGATAAAAAAAAAACCGAAGAAATGCAACTGAGTAGAGTTACAAAAGACAGCTCCAAGATCACCTCAGAAGCTGTACACGGTCTATTGTCTCAGATATTAAAAGACCAAGTATTTAATCAAAGGAGTCATTGATATTTCAAAGAATAAAACAGAACAAAGAGAGTAGAGGAGAAAAAGCTTTTAGTATATTTTTTTTTTCCTCAACATTTGTTATTTGTGTGTAAGGAAAAAGTTTCCGAGTTGATGATGCCTTGATCAACAAGCTGTTCAAAAGACCATACGTTTGAGTTGATTTTGTTTTTAAGTGCCCAGAAAGTTCCACCTGCGCCACTACCTTTGTAAACAGATATTTGAGTATCCATCATTTGTCGCAACCACCAATCGTCACTAGCAGCACCTGAAGCCAACGACCACTCACCGAATAAAACAGGCAAATGAAAGCTAGATGCACTAGACTTGGTATTACATATACCATTGATGATAGACTGGCGATCTTTGTTAGGAGGGAATGCGTAATAAGGATGAAGGTCAATGACAGCATTTGCTGGCACAGGTAAAAAGTTTTTCCATGTATCCAAACCTTTAAAGGAGTCATGGAACATCATTGGTACCTTAAAGGAAGAAGCATTGATTATGTTGAAGGCCTTTTGGTAATAGTCTTTGAGAATGTTTAGCTGATCCTGGTTAGTTCTAGGTTCATTAGCTGATTCAATAGAAGCAATACGGCTTTTAAGTGTGTGATCAAGGCCATTCATCCAATCGACTATAGCCTGAATAGTCCTGAGTCCACGCTGTATATTATGAGAAGAGTAGAAATCAATAGGTCCAATATGCCCTGAATGGGCTTCTCCATTTTGAGAACCAGGAAGTCCATGCAAGTCAATGA
This sequence comes from Sporodiniella umbellata, assembly GCA_025677835.1. Lineage (NCBI taxonomy): Eukaryota > Fungi > Mucoromycota > Mucoromycetes > Mucorales > Rhizopodaceae > Sporodiniella > Sporodiniella umbellata. Next base: position 190,289 of record JAIXMR010000030.1, read on the forward strand.
TAGCATACAATCCATATTTGTTACAGTAGCCCAGAATACGCTCAATCTGAGCCTTTTGACCTTCTGTGACATAAGGCTCACCGGCGTCGTTTGGAATAAAAGCCCAGTAGCCTACGGGAATACGGACATGGTTGGCTTTGACGCTGGCTAATTTCTTAAAATCGTCTTCAGTCACCCAGCTGTTCCAGTGATCTTTCAAGAATTGGGTGGGATTAGAAGCTTGCTTACAAAAGTTCCACTCGTCTTCAGCATTGGGCGCGTACTTGTTAAATATAGATGGATCCATCCATTTTTCAAGGATAAGCCAGTTTCCTAGATTGGCACCCCAAGCCTTCGTAGTCCAGTAATTGTAAGCAGTACCATCGCGCTTTTTAATGGGGGAAGCCAAAGCGCACGTTATAAAAACGGCAGCCATTAAAAAGAAATAGCGCATAATTGAATAAAAGTAATTTGGTTTGGCCTGGTTTAGTAAGTAGAAAAAAGAACACGAAATATTACCCCTCTTTTATATCCGTGTAATCAATGGATGCATGACTGTAACACATTACCAAATGTGAAAAATAAAAGCGCAAAAACTACAATGATCGATCAAAAAGTCTACTTTCTTATCTATTTTATCCTGCTATAATACTCCTGTTGTTTGAATTAAAAAGTAAATTGTGTAAAGCAAAAAGCTTGTTTTACTTTTCAGCTTTGTTGAGTAGTTGATAGTTTTTACAAGCTGATAAAGACACTTTTTTTCAAACAAAGCTGATTCCAAGAGTGTTCCATTGTGCTGGATAAAGTGTCTAATAAAGTACATGAATTATCAAAAGTTTTGTACAAGATCACTAATGCTGTACCACTGTCTTGTACTTGCTTTTTTTTTTAAAAAAAAAAATAAAAAATAAAAAAAAAATCAAGAATTTTTATAACAGCATCGCTACAGATACGAATTTCAACAACTTACGTTTTTCTTTCTGTTTCTGTATCACAGAATATGTGTTAAAATAGCTCTTTACTGTTTGTTTGCAATACGGTTACATAATCGATTGCACGCATGTGTTTTGCGTGCAACAAAGGTAAATTTACTGAAATAATGGACATATATTTCCATCAATATTAAGGGTTGGACAAAACACAACCGGTGTCGAGTGGTAAAAAGGGTTGAATGTGAGTTTTATTAAGTATACTTTCCTCCAAGAAAAAAAAAAAAAGCGATTTTTATGACGCGCTATTATACCACTGTTTTCCAGTTTTTCTCTTTCATGTTTTGAAGGCATCTTTTTTTTTTTTTTTAGAAAAAAGAATCCTAGGGTTCAAGACACACCTGCTCAGACTGTTAGGTTTGGCCAACTTTTTGTAAACTTTTGTATACACTACAGACGTATTTTTGGTTGACTTTAGATTGGTTTTACTTTTAAACATTTTTTTAAACCACTTTATTTTACAAATAACGAGCGCTACTTTTTTTTCTTTGCCTCATCCTCGCCAACGACATAATTCTCTTCTTCCCATTCAACTAATCTTGCGCGTCGGCACCAACGACGTCTTCTAGTGAAGGTTTGCATGCCAGGTACTCCACTTAGTTGTTTCCAAGCATTGTTGCCATACTCCCATCCGTTTTGATCAATTTTCCCCTGAAGTTCACCTGTCATGTCCACCCACCAGTCACCGTCGGCCCAAGTCCAAGTTTTTTTGGTTGTGGTTTGAATTGATTTGCTCCCGGCACTACGCTGGCTCACTTTTGTATTGTCCTCAGGTAGCTGAAAGTCATCCTTATTGACGATGGACTTTAAATGGCTATCTGTCCATGGTGCTCTTTCGTTAGGCATCATGTTGGTTGTCCAATGAACTCCCAACCACCAACGCTATATATAAGAACAATCAGAATTAATTTTAACCGTGATTTTTTTTTTTTTTTTTTTTTTTTTTTAAAAAAAAAAAGGAATGAAAAGAGAGAGAAATACCTGATTCTCATATACTTCAAATTGAAAGATCATTTCAGTTCGATTTCCCTTGTTCTGGGTACTTTTAACTTCAGAGGAAGTTGCGATAAGCTTTGATACTTTTGATTTTGTTTTGAATGCTTTGCTAGGTAGTGATTTTATCTTTTCTTTTAATTTCAAATCAAATCGGAAGAGGGTAGTGACCACAGCCACACCGTAGGCCCAGATGGCTACAAAGAGATATCTCAAGACGATATTACGCAGCATGGCATCCTTGATGATGTTGAACCAAGGTGAGGGGCTGATCAAGAGCAAGGCGCCTGTGAAAGCCAAGACGAAATGAGCACCCAACCACCAGTTGAGAGCGATCCACAAGGGAGTGACGTACATCAGAACGCTCAGAATTGAAAGCGGATTAGCCTCATTGAACGTATGCGTCATACGCCCTACCCTTTGGGTCACATAGTCCAGAAAGTGATTGATGATCACCAAATCTGCCAAGGTGTCGTCCAGCGATACATCCCATTCCTGACGAGTTTTTCTAGAGACCAATTCCTTTTCCTCTTCCACTTTATCTTCTTCTTCCATTTCCTTTAGTTTTTCTTCTCGTTTCTTTCGTTGTTCTTGACGAGCTTTCTCCAGCGTTTCTCGTCGAGCTCGACGGGTACGCACCTGGAGCCAATCTTGGGCTAGTTTATAAAGCACCAAGCAGGGTAGTGACAAAGCAAGCACCTGCCAAGTCCATAGACAGACCGAAACCCAGACCAATACAGCCAAAAAAGAAAGTCGAGGCTGTGACGATTGCCACATGAGGATCTGAACCCATTGAGCAGCACAATGAATAAAAGGTCCCAAAGCAACAAGTATCTTTAAGATAGGTGTTGGTATCTGGTCAATGTTCTGGACCATATAAGGCGAAGAAAAACTAGGATGCTTATCACTCATCGCCATGGTGAATGCCTTTTTCAGAAATATATATAAAAAAAAAAATAAAAAAAAAATAAAAAACAAAGCTATAAACAAACAAAAGAAATGTTGTAAGCAGAAAAGAAATAAAATAAAAATAAAAAAAAAAAAAAAAAAAACAGTAAAAACTATTATCATGAAGTCCTTTATTTTTCACATGAATACTAAGGAGTTTAGAAGTAGAGTTAATCACGTGCCATACCCTGGATCACTCTAGCGTGGAGCGTGACCGTTTCAATAAGAAAATGATAAACAAGAAAAGTAGACAAGCAAAGGAGATATTAGAGACCCTAGCCATGTTGTGATTGGCTCTATCGGCGATTTCTATGGACGGTAAAGGCTCGGTGTCTGGGAGGGGTGGTTCGATTTGAGGCCGAGTGAATTCGTCGCGAGGCCGAGGGATCCATTGAGGTTGGTAGGGCTGTGTTGAGAGATAATTCCATTTTCCTTCAGGTTGACATGAATCATCTACGAGAAAGGTGACATGCGTGTCTTGGTAAGGGGCTGTATCTGGGGAATGACGCGCCTGCCACCAGGGCAAGACGCCACGACAGATCGAACAGTAATCTGAGCGCTGGGTGTGTTCGTACGTATCGCCCCATTGGGCAATAAAAGTAGGTTCTAAGCGATCTTTAGCGGCGATGGTGACCGCGTCTCGTCGAAACGAGAGGTATTCTAAATAGGCTGTATCGTTGTTATCCAGATAGCGAATATAGTCGGCCAAATCTCTAGGATCCGGATAAGCGTCCATGTAGATCACAGACCGGTTGGTAGGCAGATAACCATCATAACTCACAGGTCCATCCACAATCGGTACTGCTGACACCATGAATGTATCAAACAGCTTCTCGGTGACTATATATATATATACAAATATATATACAAATATATATACATTGATAAAAAGTGAGAGGCGTCAAGTCCAGCGGATATATAATTGAGTGTATCTACCATAATTGTCACAATTGGCATTTTCAATAGCCAGATAAAACTTGTATTCAGACATCAGCTCCAATCTATTCTTATCGTCTGGAAAATCCTGATTGTTCTCACAGCTGCCATAGCTATGGACAGTCACGTGTTTCATCAACTCGCGTACATACTTTTGTCTTCCGCTGGTGGCCATACAATTACGGGCGATCCAAAGGACAGGCGACTCCTTTTTTTTGGTGAGCATAAAATCACGGGGCAAAGGACGATTGACAACGTCCATGATGGCAGGGGAGAAATAACTGAATAAAAAGCTTGATTTGAAATGATAGCTGGCCAGATAATCGTAATTGGCCAACATCTCCTCCTGATTACTTCTGAAAGGAGCTGTCACTGGTGATTCTAACGTCTCTAGTATGCGTGGCTGATTTTCAATGCCTAAAAACAAACAAAAACAAACAAAAAAACAAACCGCCATCATACAAATATAAACAAACAGTCGCTCTTTTTTTTTTTTTTTTTTTTTTTTTTTTACGAGGTGGCATTGAAGAAATATCAGCAGGATGGAAAATCAAGGCAGTGGCTTTTTCCCAATTGTTGGTATTACTGGTCAATGTACACCAAGATCTCTCTTTGGGTATATTTGTAAAGTTGAATGAGTAGCCGGGAGGTATAGGGCAGCTCTTTCCTTTGGCTTGATCTTTGTCTATCCGGATGCGTTAGTCAAGGACGAGCCTCTTTCTCCTGCTGGCTACCAAACTTGGGATTGCCAAACCACAAAGTATAGTATACTATCTCTAAAGGCGGAAGAACAACGGTCATTCTAAGGATCTATTGCTAGTAGAAATCTATTTTTTTTTTAAAAAAAAAAAAAAAAAAAAAAAGAAAAAGAAAAAAAAAAAAAAAAAAAAAAGAATGAAACAAGCTTTATTTGCAGTTTCGGAGCTCATGTAGGTAGGTGTGTGACATGGCAGGCTACTATTTTTAAGACATCAGCCTATGGTTTTGATTTCAAAGCAAGTCGCTTTGTATTCACTACGCCCTAGAGAAAGAGAGTGACCACAGGGCTTCTCTCAACGTTGGGCACCTCTATTGACTATGATAGTTAGGAGAAGATTCATTGGATTCGAAAAAGAGGTATGGATTTCTAGGCTCAACCCGTTTCCAAAAAGGTTACCTATTTACATCCCCGAACTTTTATTTAAATAACTGACGCAGACAAGTGATATCATTTATTTCTGTTTAATTTCAAAAAACAAAAAAAAAAAAAAAAAAAAAAAAAACCATGTCCTGGCGCAAGATTGACATTGACCAATACGATGAAGATGCCTATACAGAAGATGAGTTTCTTGCCGAATTTGAAACCGGCTTAACCCCTGAGCAAGTGAATTCAGCTACTCAGTCAAGAAACGCGGAAGTACGCAATCTGCTTTCCAAGTAAACAAAAAAAAAAAAAAAAAAAAAAAAAGGACACTTTCCATCCATAAAGCGTGTAGACTGACAGTTGGATTAGGAGTGACTTGAATGGTGCTTTAGCTCATGCTTTACAAGATCCGCCGTATGGGCGTCATCTAGAACTTGCCAAGGTAAGATAAGCTGGGAATGTGCAAGTATTGACGGTTTTGAAGGCTGAGAGTACGCTGATGGTGACTGAAGTTCTGAATATGTTTAGAGCAGCTGATATCTCAGATATTGTAAAGTCGCTCGACTATGAACAGCAAGACGTGTTGATGAAATACATTTATGCAGGGTTGGGAAAGCCGGAACAATACAATGCCAGCGTTTTGTTAACTTGGCATGAAAAGGTTTACACTACTTGAACGATAACAAAGCGTTATTTGTACTGACCTGTTTATTATCTAGTTGACGGAAGTTGCTGGTCATGGCTGCATTGTACGTGTGATGACAGATCGGCGCACTGTCTTTTAAAGCGTTTCTATCAATGTATATCCCTTTTGTGTGTATGTATGCGTTTTTATGAAGCTGAATGAATGAAATAGGCAACTAAATATGCTTAAAAAAAAAAAAAAAAAAAAAGAGAGAGAGAGAGAGAGAGAGAGGGAGGGAGGGGGAATAATGCATGTAAGTTCAATGTAGATTGGAAACATTAAGAGTTCTTTTTGTTGTTATTGTTGTTGTTATGGCTATATTTGAGAGTTTAAGTGTTTTTCTTTTGTCTGATAAAGTGTTCATTCTTTAGACAGTGATTGGTCTATTTTAGAATGTGGCCCAAAGCAGGCGTAGAGCCAAGGTCTATTTTAAAGGGTAAAGAAGACGTGAGGTTGTAAAAGGGTTCAAGGTTGAATGGATGTGGCTGCATAGCAAGTAAGGGGAAATCAAAGATAGAAATTCAACAACTTATCACTGATAAGGGACAAGATTTAGAAATAAACTTTTAATAGACAACATTTTGGAGTCAAATTCTTATGAAGCGAGGCCAGTGGGTTTGATTGGTCAATCGTATTTTTATTTTTATTTTTATTTTTATTTTTATTTTTTATTTTTTTTTTTATTTTTTTACAGAAAAAAAGCTTAAAAAAAGCTTTTCATTTCCAATCAGGCTACACCAACCGTTGAGATTGCACTGTTTGAAAGCCAGAAAGGACGGTGGAGAGAAGCGAGGGTGATTAGACACGACTAAAACATATTTTGTTTAAAGTCAATGTGCATTCCAGGTAGTTGGGTGTTCTTTCTATTGGTCAGCGGGCAAAGACACAGTAATAATAATAAGACTATCATTAATGTCTACAGAATTGAAATATTTTAAAGTATAATCTGCTGCTTCTTTTGGGTTTGTCCAAACATTCCCTTGACTATTTAAGGTTGAAGAATAAAGGGGAACCTTAATCTAACCAAGTTCCGATGTAAAGTCAGAAAGAAACAGTGGAAGAGAAAGAGAAAGAGAGAACCAAGCTGGGTCTTTTCTGTCCTACATTTGTTAGTATTGGGTAAGCTGTCGTTGCCAGCGGTTGGCTGATCGAGACGCTTTCCGATCGAGTCGCTGCCCCCTCAAGAATGCGTGAAAAATAATACTTTTGCAATGAAACATGACATAATTTGCTGATCATAGAAAGAAGTTTAAAATTAAGAGTTGCTGCTATTCAGTCTTGTTCTTTTTTCTTCTTTTACCCTTTCCTTTTCTCTTTTCTTATATAAAAACCACTCTTTCTTTTCCTCCCCCCCCTAAAAAAAAAAAGTAATAATAAAAAAAAAAAGAGAGAGAGACAGCCATGGAAACTTATTTTGGCTACATTAAAACACCCCAGGACGCCTTGATGGTGTTTGAAGCCTGCAGAAAGAATAAGCTTCAAAAGGTCCAGAGACGCCTTACGTCCAAAGAACGCACCCAGATTAAGTCAGGCTCTGTCTTTGCTTGGGACGAGAGAGAGGCTGGCATGCGCCGATGGACAGACGGTCGTACTTGGTCTCCCAGTCGCGTTCTAGGTAGCTTTCTGACCTACCGCGAGTTGGACACCAAAAGAAGGCCTCGACGACTTTCGCTCACGATGAACAAGACTACGATCGGTTGCTCTTATAAACCAAACGGCCTAATCAAGCAGAGCTTCTCCATCTGTACAGCCACCCATCAAAAACTGCACTTGATTTCCTATTATTCCAAATCCGACTTATTAGCCGGCTACCTAAAACAACCTTCAGCCGATCCATTGCTTTCCGATATCAAAGTACAGAAAGGTCTTTATCCTGAACTGAACCCATTGGATACCAGCGGAGGCCATTCGGCTACTATTCACAACATGCGACTTTCTCTCTCTACTCCTAACCTCTCCAGGCATCTCTCCATGGACACTTGCTCTTCCTCTTCCTCTGCCTCTCCACCCTCCCTCTCATCTTCCCCCAGCACCTGCGATGATGATCTCATGTCCCCCTCGCTTTCCTTTCCCACCTCTCACTCTACCCTTCTCTTACCACCCGCTCAAGACATTGCCTGGGGGAAAATCCCTTCTTCTGAAGATCAACGTCAGCTAAAAGCCTTACAAACCCTACTAAGACTCTAGACCCCCCCCCTTTTTTTTTTTTTTTTTTTTTTTTTCTCATCTATACTATTTATTTACTCATTCTTATCATACATTGTTCTTAATGGATCCTATGACTCTCTTTCGCTACTGTCCTAAGCCTTACATTCTTTTATTTCACTCTCCTCTTAAACCATCCTTTTTTTTTTTTTTTTTTCTTTTTCTTTTGTTTCCTAATAAACATCGAACATTCTTAAAGTTTCTATCCTCTCCGATTGACGTATTAGATCATGTTTGCGGGGAAAAAAAAAAAAAAAAAAAAAACCGGTCAAAGAGAGGCTTGGTTTTAAGGTGAAAGTAACCCTCATTGGGTTGAAATGAAATCATCTTCATCTAAGCTGTTGTCAAACCTAAGGTCCCATTGACGTCAACTGTGTCTCTATCGGAAAAACAATTGGCAAACTTTCGGTTGTCTATACACACCATCCTTCTATTGGATTACCAGACTTAGAAAGACATCGCGTGGATAATCTTTTCTCTGTTGTTTAAAACTCTTGAAATATCCATAGAAAAACACTGAACAATAAAAAAGAAAAAAAAAAAAAAAACTCTTAAGCCGCAACGTTATTTCAATGGCCTAAACCGTGTTTTTTTTTTTTTTTTTTTTTTTTTTCAATCAAATCTAACAATGATAGACAAAGGCAGCCATTTTAAAATCGTATGGGCCTTATCGCCTAAAAAAAAGAAAAAAAAAAAAAGGTTGAAGCCTAGACTTTGTGCTTTTGAATCCTCCCTTTTTCTATTGGACAGATCGATAGTTTCTATTTAAAGCAATCAAAGACGATTTGGGTATCGAAACAATTTTTCCATTCAGGGTAAAATCATCTTGACCGGCTTCAATCTCAGTTCGAAATCGACACACCCTTTGCTTGGAGAGAGATCCAAGGTCGTTTTCAACCTAAAGTAAACCTAAATCGTTTAAACTAGATCATTTTTTCTAGCAGGAAAGCACAAAAATGACCTTGTTTATCATGGATTCTAAAGGAAGTCTTGGTTTTAGATACATATTGGGTTGAACCCCCCCCCCTCTCTCTCTCCATTGCTCCATTCTAGTTCTCTTTCTATTTTATAATGACCAATTTACTGACAGAGGATACGCTTACTTCATTGTCAGGAGAGTACCTTTGCATCGTTTACGCGATTTGGATAACTCGGAGGAGGGGGGTCTGGTCTTTGGCAATCTTTCTGTTCAAAAAAGACTACTTTCAATTGCCTTTTTTGAAATAATAGAGTAGAAAGGAGCCGTTTCTCTTTGTTCAGTGAGTGAGCACTCTCAAAAATTGAACGTGACTTATTCTAATCCTTTCAGAGTCTATACACTATCCCGGGCATGTCAAAGCCACCTTCTTATCAAAAGTAGTTTTAGATCAAGAGGTTCGACTTGAGGTCAGAAAGTCGGTTCACAGTGTAAACTCAGGGTTAAGGAACTCTATCTGCTATTTGGATTTGGATTTTTATTTTGTTATCACTGAGTCATACATGGAGTAAACAAAACAACAAGCAGCCCAAAGCCAAAAGAAAGACAACCTAACAGTGGCCAGCTTGTCTTCTTGTTTCCCCCCCCCCTACAAGAGAAGAAAAAGCAACCAACTCCCACACTTCTCCACTGGTTTAACATCGCCTCCTCTTGCACCAGTAATCAACAATTGTCTTTGCTAACAAGAGTCTCATACCACTTTCCCTTCTTCACTACCCGTCCTGTACGTGCTTTTTCCATCCACACGTATTTTTTTTTCTTTTAAATCACCGTCTTTTGATTTTTATTTTTATTTTTATTTTTATTTTTTATTTTTTTACTTGTCTTTTTTTTTTTTTTCTCTTTTGCATATAAAATACTTCAAATGAGTTCAGGCATTGCACGTAGTCGCCTAATGGAAGAAAGAAAGCAATGGCGAAAAGACCACCCTCATGTACTTTGAAAACGCTTATTCCGCCCTTCTTTTTTTTTTTTTTTTTTAACGGAACCAAAAACTAATCGTGTCTTTTTCGTAGGGTTTTTGGGCCAGACCAGGGAAAAACGCAGACAGCTCTCTGAATCTCATGTCTTGGACATGCGGTATTCCTGGCAAAGAAAATGTAAACTTGCTGAGACAAGACAATTTCCAACTTTTTTTTTTTTTTTTTTTTTGGTTTCTAGACTCCATGGCAATCAGGCGTTTATAAATTGGTGATGAATTTCCCTGAAGGTTTATAATAAAAGTGCTTTTTAGAGTTTTATTAAACTGAATAGAGTAGATTATCCAAGCAAACCACCCAAATGTAAAACAAAGAGCATCTATCCCTACACAACCTAATAAGTCTATAGGCAAATTCGATCCACCCTTATTTCACCCCAACGTCTATCCTTCCGGTACAGTGTGTTTATCCATTTTAAACGAAGACGAAGGTTGGAAGCCAGCAATCACTGTGAAACAAGTAAGTCGACTTTTTTTTTTTTCACAAAAGACACTCAATTTGCTTTCTAGATTCTTTTGGGTGTTCAGGATTTGTTAAACGATCCGAACCCAGAAAGTCCCGCGCAGCAAGAAGCTTATATGCTATTTAGGTAAACACACTACTTTCTCTGCCGTTTTTCTGAATGTTTTATAGAAAGGACAAGAAAGAATACGAGAAAAGAGTGCTTGATCAAGCAGCCAAGAATAGAGCTTGAAACAAAAACAATAAATAATAATATATATATATATATATATATATATGTATATACATATATTCCTGTGTATAAACAAAGATTTCTTTGCTTTTTATTTGAGATATAAACAAGGTTTTCTTTTGACAAAAACAAAAACTTTGTGTTTGTTTTTACTTGTATGCTTTTCATTGTTTTTTTTTTTTTTTTTTTTTTTTTTTTTTTTGGTATAATTTACTTTTTAAGAGTACCAATGATAGCATAAGGGGCGTATTTTTCAACCACATCAGGCTTATGCATCATGTTGAACTCTTCTGTAGCATCACGACCAGCATAGATAAGGATAGCCTTTTTGCCTCCTGGGTGATCAGCCAAGAAGTCTGTCACATCCAAGACTTGACCATTGACTACGACCCAACAATCATCGGGTTTGTTGTGTTTGCCAACGTCAGCAAGTGTGTATTCGCTAACCTTTTTGGGTTCGTTGGTCTTCTTGACCTCCTCTTGTTCGACTGCTGCGGCATCGTTAGGAGTAGCCACGGCAGAGGTCTGTTGAGGGACAGCAGAACCTGATTGAGGTAAAGCGATTTCCAAGCTGATTGTTTGGTTGGGGTTGACTTGAATGTTGATACCTACGCCGCCGTTCAAGTGTTGGCCGATAGCACCCAAACGTTGTTGAGCTACTTGGTTGTTGTTGACCAACTTGGAAAGAAGATAGCGAGCAGCTGTTTGACCTGCAACACGACCAAAGACTACACAGCCCAAAAGGGAAGAACCACCCAGTCGGTTGGCACCGTGGACACCACCACACATTTCACCAGTAGCAAAGAGGCCAGGGATAGGAGCACCTTGGCTCGATTTGATCTCAGAGTCAGGTGTGATTTCAACACCACCCATCGTATAGTGAAGCACGGGTTGCATTAAAGCCACATAAAAGTAGTCGGTCATTTTGATGGGGACGTTGTGGAAGAAGCGTTTGCCCCAAGGATCCTTGATCTTACCATCTGCAATTTGATTGTAGGTCTCAAAAGTCTTTTCAAGCTGCTTGGGGGAGATGCCCATCTCCTTGGCCAAAGCCTCACCGTTATCAAACTTCTTCATCAGACCACGGCCTGCATAGTGACGGCAGTGCCATTCAATTTCTTTAGAGGCAGCAGTATTAAGGATAAGACGGATAGGGAATTTGTTCTTGTTCATCATGCCGGTAACATAGTCACGATGACCCAATTCATCACAGAAACGGTTACCATCAGCATCCAAAAGCAAACCACCACAACCACGAAGTGCTTCGGCAGCCAAAAACTTGACCTTTGCATCAGGTTCCTTGGGGTCTACAAGACCCGTAGGGTGTACTTGGACTTTTTCAAGGTCAATCGTGCTAGCACCTACAAGAGAAGCCATCTTGATACCATCGCCCGTGCAATGATCACCGTTGGTAGTAGAAAGGCCATAGAGTTCAGGACGATGTTTCTTGAGCAAAGACTCTTCTTCGGTAAAATCTGCTGCATAACCTCCTGTAGCCAAAATGACGGGTCCGTACTCTTTATGGATTTGACCGTTGGCACCTTTGCCGACCAAGACATACTCAACACCGACAATTTGGCCTTGTTCGTCTTTGATCAGCTTTTCGACCTTGGCCTTCTTGATGATTTTAGCACGGTGGGGCTGCTTAAGAGCAAGCTCCTCAAAGCCTTCCATCAAGGCATACGTAATCGTCATACCAGGGAACTGCTCCTTACCACGATGGGTACGTGGGAACGAGTGGCCACCCAGTCTTGATACTAAGGAGAGGTCCAGAGCAAACTTATCTTGGAGCCATTCAACAGCAGAGGAAGAACGACCGGTAAGAACACGGATAAGGTCAGGTCGAGCCAAGTCGCGCGCTGATTTGAGTGTATCTTGATAAAACTGCTCTACAGAATCTTTGATATCTAAAGCAACTTGAGTACGCGTTAAGGCTCCATTGATACCAGAAGTGGCCTTGGTTGAGTTACCACTAAAAGTAAAGCGTTAAGTGTTATTTTATTTTCATAAATTTGCCTCCACTTACCCAAAAAAGGGGTTCTTGTCCAACAAAAGAACGTTACCTCCTTGTTCAACGACGGTATGGGCAGCAGCAAGACCGGAAAGACCGCCACCAACGACAATGATTTGGTTGTTGAGAGAAGACATTGTAAGAAAGTTTATTTAGTTTTTAGTTTTTAGTTTTTTTTTTTTTTTTAGGAGGCAAAGAAAAAAAAAAAAAAAAAAAAAAAGGAAAAAAAGTAAAATAAAGTATTGTCTATAGAAAAAAAAAATAAAGAGGGCTTTTATAGAAGTAGGGATCAGGTGGTTTTTTAGTGGAGTGGGAAAAGTTGTTTTTGTTTATTTTCAAAAAGCATGTGCCGCTCTCACACTTTGCATAATTTATGTTGTTTTGATATCAAAATGAAAGGGAGGGGGTATAAATGTCTTATTGTTGGCTTATTTCATAGCATATGAGGGGTCCATGTATTTTATCCAATCCTTCATGTCAGATTTGGAGTTGGCCTGTAGCATGCAGGCATTGTTGTCTGTATAGATTGAGAACACGTTATTTCGTTTGATCATTTGCTCTAACGCTTGGTTGTAGTATATTTTGGCAGTGGATACGTTCATTATTCCTTGCTCTTCTGTTTCTGAAGGGTTCGTGTAAATGTAAATATAAGGTCTGTTGTTTTTTCTCATTAGTCATATGCATTACAAATAAAACGTCGTTCCACTTGTGTTTACCTTCGTAAGACAAACCATCGCTTCACCCATTCATTGATCAATGGGTTTTCTTGGTATACCAAATAGCCTTTCTTAGTTGTCGTGTGTTCACTAAGTCAAAAAGAAGAATTAGATCGCTTTCTTATCTACAGCACCACCTATTTTCTTACATTTCCGTAATCATCTTCACTTCGGATATAAGCTTTTTGCGGCTATTGGTACCTTTACTCACTTCTCGCATACCAGGAATAGGTGGGTCCTGACTAAGAATAATCTTTTTTTAAAAAAATAAAATAAAAAAAAAGGATCATACGATTAAAATTCAATCTCTATTGCCTATTTCTTTTTTTTTTTTTTTTTCTTCTTCTATCTATTTGACAGGTACCTCTTTATCAGATCCCCATCTCTGGTTCCATATCGACAGTATTCGCTTAATCAACTCAGTTTGCGCCTGGCTAGACTCGCTTTTGTTGGTGCTCATCGATCTCTGACTTGTTTGCGATCGTGCCGTATGTAACATTAGCGTCTGCGCTATACGTGAAACGAGTTCTTTACGCTCAATACGTGCCTGAATGCGCTTAAAGTCGTTGATTAAGGAGACACCACGAGGCCGCCATGAACCCAAGTATTCCTCTCCAGGTACCACTTTTGAAGCTGTGTTTAAGCGCCATAACTGACTAGCTCGTCGAGTCATAGGAGGACGAAGATGAACCATAAAAATACCACTACATTTCGAAAGATAACGAGTGGAACCTAATAGACGGAAAAGGCGGAAGGGTTGGCTGGCATCCCTACCTTGTATACGCACAGCAATATCCATTTGGCATTGAATGGGTTTCAAGCATTTTTCGGCTTCAATCTCCCATTTAAGATTAAGTAAAATACGTGTATTTGAACTGGTCAAACGGTTGAGAAACAAACAGTCGTGTTGAGAGGAGTCCCAAGATCCTTGGGCGGTTAAAGTGCTAGTACCGTCTTGTTTATATTCTACCTCATGCTTACTATGAAGAAGGCGAATCGCAATGTCCTCATGAGCTGGTGAAGGAATCACTCGGTTCTTAGTGTCTACAAGCCTGACTTGACCAATGACTGCTTTAGTAATTTTATTCCATACCAACTGTTTTCCAGATGTATGAGATAGAGTAATGCAGATCCTTCTCTGAAGTCCTTGTTTTAACTGGAAGACCCCACGATCATGAGGTGCCTGTGTCACCACTTGAACTGGCTTGTATTCCCCGTTAGGCATAAGTTCGCAAAGCTGAATCCAAGCTAAAATATCGTGCTTTTCTTCAATAGGGTCGGGCTGACTTCGAGATTCATTAAGTGTGCTACTTGATGTAGCGCGCGTCATACGTTGCGAGCCCACAAGCATCTCATCTAATTGTGGCTTTTCTCGCTGATCGTCCCATCGTTCGTACTGCGACAAAATGCGAGGTTGAGCTTTACCGTAAATTTCAAACGAAATCATCTTGTTTTTGAGAATTTCGATGACGGGCTCTGTGACCAAAATAGATAGAGTTTGACTGTAATCCAAAAGCATTGTGTTGGACATTTGTTCCACAGGCTGAGTTGTAAATAGTCTGTCTAAGGAGGTGTGGGGAGAAAGTCCTCCAAAAGAAGAAAGTCGGAATTGAACATGGACGTCTGTGAATTCCTTGTCGTTCAGTCCAGCCAATTCTTGCAGACGGATCTCAAACAAAAGTTGTTGTCCCACTTCTAGTGTCTGTCTCAAATCCTCGGAACCTGACCTGGCAATAGGAGACACCATCAAACGAAGCGTGCCTTTTACTTGGCCCGTCATTTTACACAGAATCTCTACACTACTCTCGTACGCCTGTTGTTCCACCAGATTTCTAACAGAAACAGAGGCATTTCCTATAAAAGAGTAAAGAGACTTCTGAGTCTCATAAAACGGATCGCCTTGACTAAGGTGTTTGTGCTGGGCACTGTTTCTTAGCTGTCTCATCTTCTCCACACGTACTTTAAGATTCTCAAGCGACCAAAAATATACTGACAGATTTTTTTTATCAATGACACGAACAGCTACACGAGGCTCGGTTGATGCCATCAAAGCTTCATCTTCTTCAATAAACTGTGAGTTATAAGACTCCTCCCATTGTGATTTTAAGTGGCCTAACCCTTCGATAATGGTAAACTGATATGTGGTTTCCTTTTCAAACTCCAGAGATATAGCATTAGCTTCTTTCAATAAAGCAGCATGGCTCAGCACTAACTCAGCCATGGATACATAGTGAAGGCGCCTCCATTGTTTAATCACTTTCCTGCTAAGATCCAGTTCTCTCTGAGATAACGGTGCCTGGATCTGGAACATGGCTGACATGCGATTCATTTTGGTTTCGTAAAAGCTGCGTTGAAGATCCAACTCTTTTTTATGTTGCTCTTGAATACCTTTGAGCTTCTCTTGAATTGCAGGCGACACTAGTGTACTATCTGTACATACACTTCCGTCGTCTACCACAGTTACAGACACTGATAATCGTTTATGGCTTATGACGTCATCATCGTAGTCTAGACCTGTTCGACTATCAACCCGAGTACGACGCGTTTGACGTTCTCGGGCAATACTATCATACATTTTTTCGATTTCATAGTCCTTAAGTCCATCAAAATTAGCTTCAGCTGAATAATGGTTTTTCATCGCTTCCAGTCTAGCATAATTCCATTCAGCAAGGTCAGTACCCTCATCAATGACTACTTGTATGGGCGAGTCTGTCCTATCGGTATTGGGTGTACTAGATCGAGCCATATCGCTACGCTCCCTTCTTACTTCCTCTGGATGATTAAAACGAAATATGTGGCGATGTCCAAGAATGATGCGATAGCCGCTTTTCAGTTTACGGGGTTCGGTAATTCGTACGCCGTTTACCATCGTGAGTGCCTGTTTATGGATAGGATGTAATACGACTATGTTGTCTACATATTCAAAATAACAATGTTCCTCCAGTATATCTTGCCCGCTTAAGCGTATTTCGCATTGACTTTTATCGTCTTGCTTTCCTACTCTGGTTTTCCCCTGCTTAATCTGATACATTAAGCATTCAGACATAAGTGGGTCTTCATTCAAATTCACAATAAAAGGTTGCTTTTTTGGCGTTCGAAGTCCCATCACTGTTTTATCAATGGTAATTCCCAAATCTTTCAATGCTTTTTCGCGCTCTGAGTGAATTTCTTCGGTCTTTTTCAACTTTTCTTCCCATGTCTCTTTAAGATCTTCTAGAAGTTTTGATGAACTTTGTAGTTGCTCCAATATCTCTTCTTTGGTCATCTCTTTTTTCTGTCCATTACTATCTTCAATAGTTAAAGTCTGATTTGAGTGAACTTTGGGAAGTTGTGTGATAGAACCCTTGGTGTCTTTTTGAGATTTGTATGAACTGTTGGCATTTAGCTCCTCAACTATTTCAGGTGCATACACACGGAGTCGATCTCTAAGCACACTAAGCTCGTCTTTAAGTTCTCTAATCATCTTTGCATTTGGGTCCTCGTTAACCACCGCCTTATTTTGAATCTTCTTGGCTTGGTCAGCATATCGAAGCGTACTCAGTGTTTCATCGTAATCTGCAGGAGATATGGCGGCAATCATGGCGGTCTTTGAATTACCACCAAGGGAATCCTTTAACAACCAAGTCAAGACCTATAAATCCAATAAAATACATAAGCTTCATGATGATGAACAAATAATTTTATACCGAATCACGATAAGGAATAAAAGATTCTTTGCCCTTTTTCCCCTTTGAAGTAGATTGGTCAGCTAAGCCAGATATAACTTTGCCCAGAGTAGTCAAAGATCGATTGATATTGGCACCTTCTTTGAGCCTTGCGCCAGTAGCGCCAGTACTGTTAGCTCGCTCACTACCTGCTAAATCTACAAGACTAATACGTGCTACTTTCTCGGTTGCAAGTTTGGTGAGCTCGTCTATCCGAATCTGTGTCAAAAAAACTGTAAAGACAGCATGTGACCGGGACGATGTTTCATTCATCTGAGTAGCTGCAACTGTACGCGCTTTGTTTCCTTCGTCCATAAGATGATTAATGTCGTCAAACGATTTGACAACAAGTCGAGAAAGGTCTTCTACATATGGGCCCGTTGAAGGATGTTCACGGACTTTGAGATTTCCTTTGTTTTTAGGGTTCAGTAAATCATGAACCTTCTCGTTGTATATTTCAATATATGAAACTTCCGCACGGTAAGTCAGATTACTATCTCCGTTTTCGGCTATTCGTTCAAATAGCTCAGAACAGGTCATGGGAATGATACCCTTATCTTCTCCATATCCCATCTAAAAGACAAGAAAAATAAACATCGTTGCCATCATATAGTTGTTTATACCATTGAATACGATTTGCCTGCTCCTGTCTGTCCGTCTATTTTTTTCTTTTGGTCAGCAAGTTTTATTTCGCGAATTCTGTAATAAGTTACATGCAAAAATACAGCAATTGTATCCATCAAACGCATGGTTTAGCAAATCTACACCCAAATCATCATAAACTGACTGCTGATCTGCATATTTTGGGTCCTTTTTATCAAAAGACCAATACGATTTGTCGAACGTGAACGCTTTAATATCTTCAGTGTCCCTGCTATTTCCTTTATGCTCAGGAGGCTTGGTAATGATAGTTTGATCCCCCTCCATTCGAATTAAGCAGGTGGCACCTCTTGCAATCTCTGTTTACATGGATTTATGGTGGGGGGTTTTTTTTTACTATAAAGACACAAAAGATGCTTCGAAAAAAAAGCAAAAATAAAAGACAATTACCTCTTGAATTCAGCGGTCGACATCGTACGACTACTTTAATGTTGCCTCCATTGCTCATTTTTTAGATATGGCCTCTGTCCACTTGTTCGAAATTAGAAAAGTACAGGCTGAAATGAAGTAAAATAGATCCTCGGTTTTTGTTTCTTTTTTGTTTTTGTTACTGTTTTCGGTTGATACCTGCAAGCCTATTTGTGTTTGTCGCTTTTCTCTTAATGAAACAATTAAAAGAAGAGCACATTGAGAAAAATTAAATAAGGAGGAGAGGGGTGATGTTACACGCGACATTTTCCTTTTACTTCAAGATACGCAGGCGGCTTATTTTTTTTTTTTTTGGTCAGACAAGAGAAGTAAAAGTAAAGGAAGTTTATTGTTCTTCTGCATCTGAGGTAGTTGCAGATGAGCTATTGGAAAAGCTGAATATTTGTTTGTCGTCCAGCCATTTTTGAACCATACTAGGGCTTAAGTTAAGGTTACGCAAGATACTTCTAGATTCAATTTGTTCATGCTGTTCCAATGTATCAAATTTGTTTCTGTCAAAATCTGAGAGTGCAGTGCTTCCGTTTTCGTCTACAAAGGTTGTGATGGTCTCTGATAAATTTTCGCGCATCTTTCTTAATTCAGCTGCTCCGTCTGGGTTACTCAGTGACATGAAAAGTGGTTGTAACGACCTGAAAACGGTTGTTAAATTTTATCTGACAGCTGACAAATGCTTTACCTGTATATATCAACACTGTTTTCGAGCATGAGTACACAGAAATACTGGATCATTGGGAAGGCTACCCAAACGCCCAACGACAACGAGAAACTGTGCTGATAGCCATGATAATAAAGGTAGCTAAACAAGACGGTTGAATAAAAACCATACAAGGTTGGCATTCCGACCATAGTGACCAGTATTTTCCAAGTAGCCAACACATCGCGTGCAGCTATTTTTACAGAAGACCCAGCCAACGCTTCTACTCACATAGTTTTAAAGATTGGAAATACAAGCAACTAAATATTTACCTTCTTGCTTTTTTTGACTAATAATCATTATTAAAATGATTAATGGTGAGTTAATAAGCAATCTACAAAAACGTTAGAACACCCAAAATCTATATCCAGAAATCTTACGAGGGAAAGCCAAAAATTGCCAGAAAGAATATTTTCAAAAGTCGGGATACTAATACAGGAGCAGCTGAATAAGCTGCTGTTTGAGTTCGTGTCACTTGGTGATCACGAAGACCAAAGTATTTTAAAGTATTGTTGTACGCTTTGATACGATGGGCAAGATCAACTAATTGTGGGTCCTTTTCGAAATATTTGTAGCCTAATAAGAATCTTCGATTGAGCTCAACCACTTGATCAATTGTCAGTTTGTGCTCGGCAGCAGGTTTGTACAATCGGCGAGCAGCAGCAATAATCTAAGCATGTTAGGGAGATACACTTTGCATTCGGTTGCGTTTATCTTACTAATAAAACATCATAACTGGGTGCACTAACTGTAACACTCTTGAGACCATCATAGCCGGCATCCAAAAGTGCAGCAATTGCTTCACGTTTTCCTTGCCCCCCTTTACTATAAGCCTCTACCCACTCTGGTTTTACAGAAATTGGCGCACCATACGATACTACAGCTCTAGATCTAAATCGATGAGGATGGAAATAGTTGAGCCCTTTTTACAAACAAGGAAGATTAATTATGCGAACTATCTATCGTGCAAAGCCTTTACCAATAGGGACAATCTGAACGTCAAGATTTTTGTTTTCTGCCATAGCTCCTAACGCCATAATAGAGAAACCGGCTAATAAAACATTTAGAATTCCACGATATATAATAAAAAATTACCTTTGAGGGGAAGTAAGCTGGATCTGTCATGGCTTCCACCTTCAGGAAAAATAACAAGACATTCCCCAGCATCAAGTCTTTCATGAACTTTTTCATACAACTTGCTTTGATCTATATGAGGCACCACCTTATAAGCACAATGTTCGTTGATCAAACCAAGAGCTTCTTCTGTTACAGGATTTTTTAATTTAATCTCGGTATCGGATACAACCTCTACCACTTCTAAGGATATAGTTTTGGAAATTGAAAGCGTGTCTCGAGCTGATACTTGTTGAGTAAATTTAGTTGCTTCTCCCTTTAATATGCAACTTTCGCTCGATACTAGTTTGCCTTGTCCTTTTGTGGCCAAATCTTGTGGGCGAATAACAGGTACTAAGTAGATTTTTGAGACACAAGGTATCATTGAGATTGGAAAACAACTTACTAGCATTAAGGGATCGAGCTACAGCCCCTACAAATTTTTTTTTAAAGGACGATTGAGCCATGAGAGGTGAGAATCTTCTAGGGTTAGACATTATAACCAGCCCTGGATCTACGAATCTAAAGCATTTTGAGTATTTACGTGGTTTGATTGCATATAACCTACTGGTTTGCATGTGGCGCAACTATAAATATACATGGTTTATCCTTGGGTACATTTTCGGTTCCACTGATATTGACTTTAGTATGGTTTCTTTTTGTGCGCGTGTTTTTTTTACCTCACTTTGATTTCTCTAAAAAATACACCAGTAATTAGTTTAAAGTATAGCTTGAAAGCATCGTAAGTATCCATTGTCATAGTGTCTCGAATTTTTTTGATAAAGAGAAAACAAAATCAATGGATAAAAAAAAAAGCAGTTATATACATTGACTCGAAATTGCACATGATAATTGTTGCAAGAACATGGTTACACATTACAATAATTTTTTAAATTCCTTCTCGCTACAAAATATTATTGTTCGAGATAAATAGAGAGCATGGCCATTAACAAAGTATCAAAGCACCTTTGCAAGTCTAATAAGTACCATTGACAACAGACAACTAAAGTTTTACCAAATTATAGATTCAATTCCTGGTGCCGTTTGAGTTTTGTTTTTTGTTTCTGTAATTTTCATAAGCTTATGAATAATTGCCTTTTACGTTCCATTATTATGGGTGGCTTTTTAATTACAAGAGTTTTGAAATGATAAATAGGTCTGGGCTGCTCTTAATAAGCAACAATACTCATAAAGAAAATGAGAATACTTTTTTAGAAAATAAGATAAAGGGCAGTAAGAACTTCAGCTAATTATTCTCATAAAAACCTTTAGTCATTGCGATTCATAAAAAATCAATAAGCACCTTTGTTTTAATAACGTACAGCTTATACACACAATAATTCTAGAAAATTTACAATTATGAGCGGAAAAGAAGCAGAAAAAAGACTTCTTATGGCATTGTGTTTATTGTTCGTATTTACAAAGTAGCATTGACACCATTACCAGTTATTGGCTTGCTCTACTTCCTCTAATTTTTTAGCGTGTTTGTTGACAACTTGAATGAGATTATTGATTTTCAAGTTATCTGCTTCTAATGAAATTTTTTGCCCATCGCCTAAAAGGTGTTATTTGGTGATTAAAAGAAAGAAAGAGTAGAGCATAAGAGAAAACTAAATCAAAATAAAATCTTACGATAAGCAACATTGATGCGGGAGCTAGCTGTAGGATCAGTCAAAACGTCGGTGACAATCTTGATTGTAGGGTTAAGTTTACGAGCTGTATCGGTAGTAATGTGATTCAAAAACAATCTAAATAAATCCACATTCAGTAATGCAGAGGGTGTTTTTTTGTTGCCATATACCTGCTAGATTTTGAGGCATTGTTGAAGGGCGCTAAGGCAACCTTGATTTCAGTAATCTGCTTCATAAACATTTTTAAACAAACAGGGGGAAGAACAGTAACGTTTTCGTAACACAAAAAAAAAATACATCAATTTTTTTCTTTTTAATGTTGACGCACGAAAAAAAGATGATACTATTATCCTAAATACAGCAAGCAGTATATACGGTAGCCTAACAGCACTAGGTCTATTTTTTTAGTAGAAAACCATATAGGTGCTATTGTTTATAAAGGTGCTCCCCAAAGCGTTTATAAAGTAAGCTAGGCTTTATTCACAGGCATCGTCAATAGCTTTGATAAAATGGCATTTGGTTATAGACTGCTCTCTTATGATCATAGTTCCCAAAAAAAGAAAGGTCTGTAGTTTGAGTTTTTGCGTTGCTTGTGCTGCTATTAGAGCCGAATGATAGTTTACAGATAAAGAAATATTCTTATAATGAGCTATTGTAAACAAAAACGCTAAGCGTCATATACTATATCATGATTTCTCTGTAGTTAAAATAAGACATATAAAAAGTTTATTTTACTAAACAGTTTACATAGTAGGTAAGTGTACTCTTCGATTCGAAGGTAATAGTGAAAAGCATAGAGCACTACACTATAGTATGCTTAAATTGCGCCAAAATTAGTAGCTTTTTCTTTGAGCAACTACGTAATAAAAACAAAACAGCCTTTTTTTACACAAGTGCATTCAATATTTGTTCACAACTGCCAGAGCCTCTGAATTTAATCATCAAAAAAGAAAAAAATAATAATAAAAAACACATAACTATACCATAGTAAAGTATTAGCAGTATAATGGCTTTTTGAATATATCAATCGGATGCAAAGCTTTAAAACTAAATTCAAATATGTTAGCAACGTGGCCGATTTATGTTGTACGTAAGAAACGCTGACCATTTGTCGGGTATTTTCTTTTTAAATCTGTGATCTTCTTTCTTCTTCCATTTCTGCCATTATGTCCTCAACTGTCAAGGATTCTTTATCACTTTCATATTCTTCTATGGAAACCCCGTCCTTGTTAACATAAATTTTAGTTGCCAAGGATACTGCCACGTTCTCTAACCAAAGTGGTAAGGGCGGCTCAACAGCCCCAGTTAAAACCATTTGTCGAAGGCCCTCAATTACGTTTGTGCCTTTGAAGTTGATGTCAATTTTGATGCTTTCTTCATTACTGTCGTTCATGATTGCCTTGCTATCGTTCGTCTGTAGAGGCAAATCTAACTGCGATTCAATAAGTCTTTGCGATCACACATACACATATAACAGTGACCTACCTCTATGTCTAACGACCTGTAGCTGACAATTTCATTAGGACCGAAATAGTTGCTCATCGCATCATATCGTTCTTTCATTTCGCTTATATCAACAGGCACAATACGTCTCTTTTTTTCTCCCGGGCCAGTATAGCCATCAGCGAAATCTTTGGCTCTCTTTTGTCGAATGTCAAGTGGATTTGAATCGAACTCGTTATTTTTCAACTGCCCAAATACACCTAAAGATCGTTTACTCATGATCTGCTCAGTAATTTCCTGAAAATGTGCGGCTGCCAATTTCTGTATAATGATCTTGTCAGCCGAAAAGGCATGTAAAATAGCCTCGTTCACATAAGGATTCATGTCTTTAGTCCAGTTTGAGTGTACTAGCATATAAGACGTTTCAGGGTAATAAATGAGAAAACCACTTTGTCGTTTTGGGCGTGTTTGCCCTGTCGTGTTGTCAGTATAAAACTTAATGTAAAACCAGTAGGCATCCATATCTATTTTGTTGAAAGCATAGACGTACTAAAACCAAATAATCAGCAAAAGCCTGCATTGTTGCTTATAGACTTACACAGTTATGTAGCCCTGACAAAAAACTATACAGCTGGTGTTTAAGAACGTCAATTTCGATACTAGAGTTGATCTTTCCAAATTCTTAAGCAATCTATCAGTTTAACTTTTTTTTCTCCAAAAAGCTTAATCAAACTCACTTTTTACAATCTCAAAGATTCTCCAATTTTTTTCAGCAGTTTTGAACATCATAGCTTTAAGTAACCATGAAAATCAGCTTCTTTTTTTTTTAAAAAAAAAAAAACCTACTTTGTATCTCGAGTTGGGCGAGTTGCATAGTGCAAAGTCCATCTGGCTATCCAAACGATAAATGTCAGCCAACTTTGTCTTCAAAATCCCCCATTTGTATTTACCCAATCAAACATTTTAATTCTTTGTATGATATCTGCTCTACTCTTGTATTTTACATTCGAAATATAATCTTCCAGCTGACTATTATTTCGGGGGCGAAACTCTGGAAAATCAAACCACAAGGAAACAGCATTTCTTAAAGCAGGAAGCGGTGCTATAGTCAATGCACCATTCAAAAATACTCCATATTTGATTAGCTTTAAATCTTTCTCTGAAAGCATTTAAAGCTAAAGTATCCCAACAAGAAAAATAAATAAAAACGGAAAACTGCTTAATGTGACTGCCTATGTTCCTTTATTTTGTGTTCTACCAAGAACACTACTGGTTCCATTTCCATAAAGTCCCTAGGTACTTATTTGAGGTGCTTGAGTAATTTTTAACCCGTACCAATAAGCAAAACATCAGCTTTTATTTGTCAAACCCCTACTATGCTGCTTGGGTGAAGCAGCTTCTGTCAACTTAATAAAAAAGCTACTGATATTAGCAGTTTTTTGTTACTCTTACTAAACAATATAATGTCACTTTGTTGATAGACATCTAGTCTATTATTACATATATTCGTATCAAAAAAACGTTTTTCCCTATATATTTTAAAAGTCTCCTCCTTCGCATCAATCCAAGTTGCCAAACTTTATTCAGTTATGACTGGCAATTTCAAGAGACACCACTTGTAGAATATATATATATATATATATATAAAACGAGTATAGTTTAAATGTGTACAACTAAAAATACAAAATACTTTGAGATATTTATTTCACTTATTCGTAAAATAAATATCTCAATCTTTATATGACAAGAAAGTAAAAGCGAGTGACAAGTACTGAAAGTTTTCAAACAAGAAAAAAAAAACATGAGGCGTATGCACTAAAAAAAATGAATAACTGCAGTTGGAAAGATGAAATGGATTCTGGATACAAAAATACGTTAAATGCAATAATGTTAAGAGTTAAAAAATAGAAAAAAAAAAAAAAACCTAATCAAATATAAAATAATTAAAAAAAGTAGTAAATGACACAAAAAGATAGACAACTATACTTAAAGAAGAATAGTTTATAAAGAAAGCAGACAAACTTTGGAACTTTTGAAGACTTTTTAAAGGAGGTTTAATACTAACAATTTAGACGTTATATAAGAACATCAAAACAAGCACTATTATAAGAAAAAAATTGCATGAAGAAAATAACAGTGTGTACGCTTAAAAATTTACGTAAAAAGAAAAATATACCAGGCGTAGAGTAGATGTAGCATGCTGCAACTACAATAGTACTATATATAAACTTCACTCAATGACTACATTATTACATACACCTTACCTGCATTTTTTGTGAAAAAAAAAGCAAGTTAGCTAATTAGCCAAAAAGACAAAACAGGAAATACCAAGAGATAATATACAAACCAAACTAACTTTATCATTACAAACAATAAAGACAAATAATTGTCAATTCAATATACATTTGTTGGGTTTTGAAAATTTAAAATCAAATATACTTCAAACTTTTATTATTTCAAATAAACTTGAAGTTTTTGTTATTTGTGCATTTTTTTTAAAAAAAAAAAAAGCTCTGCATGTCCTTTTTTATTATCTTTTTACAAGTACTACTCAAAGAATAACAATAAAGTCTT